>CAUYPK010067685.1:0-18469 GCA_963574355.1 Loris lydekkerianus | reverse complement strand
CTTTATGGCCCTTTGGTAGAGTGCCGTGGCATCACACAGTTCACAGCAACCTCCAGCTCCTGGGCTTAAGCTATTCTCTTGCCTCAGCCTCCTGTGTAGCTGGGACTACAGGCGCCCGCCACAACGCCCAGCTATTTTTTTTTTTTTGTTGCAGTTTGGCTGGGGCTGGGTTTGAACCCTCCACCCTCGGCATATGGGGCCAGCGCCCTACTCACTGAGCCACAGGCGCTGCCCGCCTGGCTATTTTTTGGTTGTAGTTGTCATTGTTGTTTGGCAGGCCTGGGGTAGATTCAAACCCACCAGCTCTGGTGTATGTGGCTAGCGCCTTAGCCACTTGAGCTACAAGCGCTAAGCCACTTCTTAATCTTCATATCATCAAAGTTACAGGAATATAAAGTATCTTCATGAAGTTCTTGCATAATTTAGAAACGAATGGCTTTAATAACTGGCATGATGAAAATAAACCTTTAGGCTTGGTGCCTGTGGCTCAAGCGCCTAAGGCCCCAGCCACATACACCTGAGCTGGTGGGTTCGAATTCAGCCCGGGCCCACCAAACAACAATGACAGCTGCAACCAAAAACAGCCAGGCGTTGTGACGGGCACCTGTAGTCCCAGCTACTTGAGAGACAGAGGTAGGAGAATAGCTTGAGCCCAGGAGTTGGAGGTTACTGTCAGCTGTGATGCCACAGCACTCTACCCAGGGCGACAGCTTGAGACTCTGTCTCAAAAAAATAAAAAAATAAAAAAAAACCTTTAAAAGCATACTTATTGAAGTACAGGCAACTATAAATACATATGTATTTTTAAATTCCGTGACAAATGGAAAATGCTTTTATATACATGAGGTGGCAACTGTTTTCTGCCCACTCATCTTGAAGTTCATATTTGCAAAAAGGAAAAAGTTCTGTATCAGAAGGATTGCTAGTCAGTTCTACTACAAGAATAATCTAATCATGGTTTAAAACTACATGGACATTATGAAATTTTTAGGATGATTAAACTATAACTAAAATATTATAAGAGAAAAGAAAGAAATAGGGCTTGCTTTTTTGTCAATTTTCTGGCATTCTTTAGGTGACAAATATCTCAACATGTGGTACAATGAACACCTATGGTTTTAATAAGCCTTTCTGAATCTCCCATCAATTTAACAGAGAGTAGTAACATGCATCTGAATGACATGCTGGCTTATGTATGTGTATGTATGTATATATACGCATGTGGATGTGCATAGTAAGCATATACATACTAAGACATATTAGACTAAGTGTATATGTGGACACACACACATTTTTTTTTTTTTGAGACAGAGTCATTTGGCACCCTGGGTAGAGTGCCGTGGTGTCACAGTTCACAACAACATCTAACTCTTGGGCTCAAGTGATCCTCTTGCCTCAGCCTCCCAAGTAGGTGGGACTACAGGCGCCCATCACAACACCAGTTATTTTTAGAGATAGGGTCTCACTCTTGCTCAGGCTGGTCTCAAACTCCTGAGCTCAATCAATCCACCTGCCTCGGCCTCCCAGAGTGCTAGGATTACAGGCATGAACCACTGCACCCAGGACACACACACACATATTTTAAAGGAATTCTGCCTCTCATCAAGTGGTTTGCCTTCAGCCAGCTTAAGATAGCTGGCACAGCAATAAATACAGAGTGATTAATAAATACATCTATCAACTTGAATTACCAAGGAAATATTAAAATACAGCTGTGAATGAGAACAAAAAAGTTTAAACTACCAAAAAATATATTTCTTTTTTTAGATTTATAATTAGTAAACATTTTAATGACATTAATTATATTTACATATTTATAAATGACAGAAGCTCCTTTCTCCTACATATTTCTTTTGTCTATTTAAAAATATAAGGGACCAGCTGGACTCACTCTCCCTCAAGCTGTCATATTTAAATAACTATGAGGCTGGCACTGGGTAGCTTTTTATTTCCTGCAATATGAAATTCAGCTGCTAGATCCCAAAGAAACAGCATGAAACTAAAACGTCCTAAACATCCAAGTTGAGCTCTGCAGTTTGGGGAGCACATGCTTCTGGATTACTGAGGAACATCACAGCCCCGACGCTGGTGAAGGCCCTGATGGAGGTGCTGGCTAAACCCCTCAGCTGCCCGTCTCGGGGAGGTGCCCATCACACAAAGCACAGTCTGTCACCAAGACAAGAACAGAGTCCTACAGTCCTCAATGTGGCGACCAAATTCTGCCTCTCCCACTCTACAAAGAAAATGTGGAGAGACAGGAGTGAGAAAGAAAATGTCCATGTCCTTTGCAGATATTCAAGGAGGGCCTTCTTAGTCATTGGCACCATTACTTAAATCATCATTGTGATTATGAGGAAAATATCAGGCAGGTCTTAAATAGCTAAAGAATTGTGTCACTTAGACAACATTGAAAAAACCCACCTGTCTCTGTGACTGACAGATGACCTATGGAAGTGCTACCTTGCAGTTCTTTTTTTTAGACAGAGCCTCAAGCTGTCCCCCTGGGCAGAGTGCCGTGGCATCACAGCTCACAGCAGCCTCCAGCTCCTGGGCTTAAGCAATTCTCTTGCCTCAGTCTCCCAAGTAGCTGGGACTACAGGCACTCACCACAGCGCCTGGCTATTTTTTGGTTATAGCTGTCATCATTGTTGTTTGGCAGGCCTGGGTTGGATTCAAACCCACCAGCTCTGGTGTATGTGGATGGCACCCTAGCCACTATGAGCTATAAGTGCCAAGCCTGCTACCTTGAAGTTCTTCTTCTTCTTTTTTTTAGAGACAGAGTCTCACTGTATCACCCTTGGTAGAGTGCCATGGTGTCACAGCTCATAGTAACCTCCAACTCCTAGGCTTAGATGATTCTCTTGCCTCAGCCTCCCAAGTAGCTGGGACTACAGGCACCTGCCACAACACCTGGCTATTTTTAGAGATGGGGTCTCACTCTAGCTCAGTCTGGTCTTGAACCCATGAGCTCAGACAATCTACCCGCGTCAGCCTAGTGCTAGGATTATGAGCCACCATGCCTGGCCCATAAAACTAGATTTATATAATCAAGTACACTGAAAACAGAGGATCAGAATTAAGTAAACTGGACCAGTGCCTGTAATCCCACCTCTTCAGAGGCCGAGGTGGGTCGATTGCCTGAGCTCACAGGTTAGAGACCAGCCTAAGCCAGAGTGAGGTCAGAGACCAGCCTAAGCCAGAGTGAGACCTCATCTCTAAAAATAGCTGAGTGTTGTGGCAGGTGCCTGTAGTCCCCCCTTCTTGGGAGGCTGAGGCAAGAGAATTGCTTGAGCCCAAGAGTTTAAGGTTGCTGTGAGCTATGACACCCCTGCACTCTACAAAGGGTGACAAAGTGAGACTCTGTCTCTAAAAAATTAAGTAAACCAAGACAGTCAAGGTAATGAAAGCATATCAGAAACTTTAACTATAACTGTATTTTGAACAGTCTCTGTTCTTAGTGAAATTAAGAGCAATTTGGAAATACCTATATTATTTCACACACATGGAAATACATATACTGTATATGAAACAATATCCCAAATTCATAAAGACTAGTCACAAGAGGGCGCTTCCCCAATGGAAAGAGACTGCCAAGCTTATTCCTCCATTTGATGCTTATTTGAGTAAATGTTGGGTACACATTTTCAAATTAAAAAAAAACCCAAACTATTCTAAATCCTTTATTTTTCTACAGCCATAAGTTTGCCAAATGCTCATATTTTAAGGGTTTCTACCCATAATTTAAGATTCCAACCTTTTTTTTTCTTTGAGACAGAGTCACTGTCACCCTGGGTAGAGTGATGTGACATCACAGCTCACAGCAACCTCAAACTCTCGGGCTCAAGTGATCCTCTTGCCTCAGCCTCCCAGGTAGCTGAGATACAAGCATGTGCCACCACAGCCTATTGACCAGAATTCAAAACTTAGCTAGAGAGAGTCAATGTATCTAATACTTGGTAAATGAGTCTTTCACTAAATGCAGATTAATACGATGAATAGTAAAAATATCATGTTGTTCATAGGGCATTAGCAATGTGCTCAGAGCCATGTATCAAGTTTTGCCAGTGAAACAGAGAATCCAGGTTTCTTTCTATCATTATCACTTTTAGCAATGTGTATTTTAGCACATTTTAAAGACTGGCATATATGATAATGGTTTTACTTTTAAATAGATTAAAGTACAGTCATGGGTCACTTAACAATGGGGATACATTCTGAGAAGTACAACATAAGGCAATTTTGTCTCCATGTGAACATCACAGAATGGATTTATACTTTTTTTTTTTTTTTTTTGAGATAGAGTCTCCCCAGATAGAGAATGCCTTGGCATCATAGCTCACAGCAACCTCAAACTCTTGGGCTCAAGCAATCCACTTGCCTCAGCCTCCTGAGTAGGTGGGACTATAGGTGCCCACCACAACGCCTAGCTGTAGTGTACTTACACAAATCTAGATGGTGTAGCCTACTCTACACCCAGGCTATATGGTACAGCCTATTGTTCCTAGGCTACAAACCTGTACAGCAGTTTACTGTATTGAATACTGTAGACAAATGTAACACAATGGCAAGTATCTGGGTATTTAAACATATCTAAATATAGAAAAGGTACAGTAAAAACATAGTATTATAGTCTTATGGGACCACTGACATATATGTGGTCTGTCATTAACCAAAAAGTTGTTATGTGGCATACAGCTGTATAGAATTTCTATTTAATTACTGTTAGAAATGAAATGTCAACATCTCTACCTAGAGAGACTTCCTTGATCAGCTCAGCAGCAGCATGGCAACCCTGAACAAGTATCCTTGTCCAGGTTGACAGGTCCCGATGTGTCTCCACCCTGAAGAGATGCATCTCAATGCCCTGCCGAGAGCCTGTCCTGGTAGCAAACGTAAGGTCAGATCCAAGTGAAGGCGATCGACATCCAGAGCCAGAATGAACCAACCTAGGATCACAGATAGCAGAGATCAAATTAATTACCACATTATCAGAGAAAAACGTCAGGAGTTTAGCTCACTGATGAGTAGAATCTTATAAAAGTCATCAGCAGTTTTTGAAGTGTATTTCAATATAATCTGTAAAGTAGATACTATTCTGTTATTTTATTAAATAGGCGCTGGTGTCACAGTCAGACAAGATACTGGGCTTGACAGACCCTGCCCCAATTTCCCATGGGCTCTTTTACGCTCCTAAGACGCTATGCACATAAAAAGACATAATTTGATTGAGAAATGATAAGCTAAATGTCAATAATAACTTCAGAGGAAAAATATGCTTCTGTTAAAAAAAAAAAAAAAAATGGGTAGGTAACTGCATTTTAAACTTTTTAGCCAAAGAAATCCTAATAGAAGAAGCCAGTGAACACCTATTCTGGGCTGATGGAGAAAGTTGTAGCTAGTAAAGATGCACAACAAACATAAACTTGAGTTTATCTTAAAAATTGAAGTTGTAGGCTCGGCACCTGTAGCTCAGTGGCTAGGGCGCCAGCCACATATACCAGAGCTGGTGGGTTTGAATCCGGCCCAAGCACTGTGGCGGGCACCTATAGTCCCAGCTACTTGGGAGGCTGAGGTAAGAGAATCGCTTAAGCCCAAGAGTTGGAGGTTGCTATGAGCTGTGACGCCATGGCACTCTACCCAGGGTGACAGCTTGAGACTGTCTCAAAAAAAAGAAAAAATTCAAGCTCTATTTTCACTTGACACTAGAATTCTCTGACCTATGAGAAAATGTCATGTGAATAAAATGATTGCAGAATAAATAAAACTGTCTTTGTTTGCAGATTACATGACTGACTATATAGGACACCCCAACAAAAAAACAAAATAAATAAAAGCTAAAAAAAAACCCTCCTGCAACTAATAAGCAATTATAGCAAGGTTGCAGGACATAAGGCTAATACATAAAAGTCAGTTGCTTTGAACAATTGAAATCTGAAATTAAAAATATGATACCATTTATATCAGTACCATAAAAATACCTCTACTTATATGAGGTACTCAAAGTAATTGTAATAAAAAAAAAAAAAAAAAAAAGGCCAGGCGCAGTGGCTCACGTCTATAGTTCTAGCACACTGATAGGCCAAGGGAGGTGGATTGCTTGAGCTCACCAGTTCGAGATCAGCCTGAGCAAGACTCCATCTCAAAAAAAAAAAAAAAGCTGGGTGTTGTGGCAAGCACCTGTAGTCCTAGCTACTCAGGAAGAGGTCAAATTCTTGTTGCTATAAGCTATGACATCATAGCATTCTACCAGGGGCAAGAAAGTAAGACTCTGTCTCAACAAATAAACAAACAGGCTTGGTGCCTGTAGCTCAAGCTGCTAAGGCACCAGCCACATACATCGGAGCTGGCAAGTTCGAACCCAGCCTGGGCCTGCCAAACAACAATGACAACTACAACCAAAAAAACAGCCAGGTGTTGTGGTGGCTGCCTATAGTCCCAGCTACTTCAGAGGCTGAGGGAAGAGTATCACTTAAGCCCAAGAGTTTGAGGTTGCTCTACTAAGGGTAATATAATGACACTCTGTCTCAAAACAAACAAACCAACCAAGAAAAAACACAAAAGATAGAATGTGGTTACCAGGGGTTGGAAGAGAGAAGAAAATGGAGAATTATTGTTCAGTGGGTACAAAACTTCAGTTTTGCAAGATGAAAAAGTTTAAGAGATCTGTTACACAACAATGTGCATATAGTAAACAATAATACACTTGAATAGTAAATTTTACCTTATGTGTTTTTTAGCCCCCAATATAATCTTTGGAGGCTAACATTTAAAACACAGACCATAACAAATGCTTAAAAGAATGTAAGCAACAGAAACTCCGTTTTTTTTTTTTTTGAGTCACTTTGTTGTCTTTAGTAGAACGCTGGCATCATAGCTCACAGAAACCTCTAACTCTTGGGCTCAAGCAATTCTCTTGCCTCACCCTCCCAAGTACTGGGACTACAGGTGCCAGCACAATGCCCAACTATTTTTAGAGTCAGGGGGTGGGTGTGGGTGGGTCTCACTGTAGCTCGGGCTGGTCTTGAACTCACGAGCTCAGGCGATCCACCCACATTGGCCACCTAAACAGAAATTCTTATTTACTGTGGTGGGAAGGCAAAATGGTAAATGCCACAATTTGGTAGTTTCTTTCTTTTTTTTTTTTCTTTTTTGAGACAGAGCCTCAAGCTGTTGCCCTAGGTAGAGTACCGTGGCATCACAGCTCACAGCAACCTCCAACTCCTGCGTTCAAGTGATTCTCTTGCCTCAGCCTCCCAAGTAGCTGGGACAACAGGTGCCCTCCACAATGCCAGGCCATTTTTTGTCATTGTTGTTTGGCAGGCCTGGGCTGGAGTCGAACCCGCCAGTTCGGGTGTATGTGGCTGGCACCTTCGCCACTTGAGCTACAGGTATGGCCACTTGAGCTACAGGTATGAGCCAATTTGGCAGTTTCTTATAAAACTAAGCACACTCTTACCATATGATCTATCTATTAGGTTCCCTAATACTTACCACCCAAATGAGTTGAAAACTTACCTATATACTCGAGTATAAGCCGAGTATTTTCGGCACAAAATTTGTGCCAAGTTCGGGTTTTTCGGCACAAATTTTGTGCCGGAAAAAAAAAAAAAAAAAAAAAAAAAACTTGGGTTATACTCGAGTATATACAGTACATCTATCCAAAAATTTGCGGTGGTTCATGCCTATAATTCTAGCACTCTGAGAGGCCAAGGTGGGTGACTGTTTTGAGCTCAGGGGTTTGACACCAGCCTGAGCTCTACTAAAAATAGAAAAACTAGTTGTGTGTTGTGGTACATGCCTATACTCCCAGCTATTTGGGAAGCTGGGGCAAGAGGATAGCCTTTAAACTCAAGCCAAGAAGTTTGAGGGTGGTGTAAGCTATAGTGATGCCCTGGTACTCTACCCAGGGCAACAGAGTGAGACTTTGTCTCAATTAAAAAAAAAAAAAAAAAAAAGTTCATGGCTCGGCACCTGTGGCTCAAGTAGCTAAGGCGCCAGCCATCTACACCTGAGCTGGTGGGTTTGAATCTAGCCTGGGCCTGCCAAACAATGACGGCTGCAATCAAAAAGTAGCTGGGCATTGTGGGTGCCTGTAGTCCCACCTACGTGAGAGGCGGAGGCAGGAGAATTGCTTGAGCCCAGGAGTTGGAGGTTGCTGTGAGCTGTGATGCCACTGCACTCTACCCAGGGCAACAGCTTGAGGCTCTGTCTCAAAAAAAAAAAAAAAAAAAAGTTAAACTGGAATTTTCCCCTGCAAGTCTGAGTAGGGAAGGGTACAATGACTATTGATACAGCGTGGTGCCAACTGCCCTGATTCATCATGCTATGGTGCCTGCAATTTTATCCACCTTCAGTGCAAATGTCAACAAAGTGGAAGAAGAAAAGCAAATAATATCTTAGTATTACTATGAAAATAGCTTTGAACTCGCAGACCCCATAAAAGGGGATTTCCAGAAGTCCATGAAGTATACTTTGAGAACTGCTTTACTAAGCTGATTCCTATAGGAACAACATGCCAACTGAAATTTAACATTAGCTATCTCAGAAAGAGTTAAATATGTTTCAAAGTTATTCTACATGTGATCCAAGTAAGACAGAGTGTTGGGAAAAGCAACAGGGAATACTCTACCACATTCAATTGGATTGCTAATCCCAAGACAAATATTGAAAAATATAAAGTCTAGAAGAATTTTTTCCTACAGATTTGATTATGAAATATTTGGCACAGGGTATCTAACTCAAACCAGCTGTTGGTCTCTTGCTGAGCAGCAGTTGGTTAGGAGACACTGCCAAAAGGCTCCCCTTTTGTGGAGAGGTCACATGAGCTCATGCAAAGCTGTTTTCGCAACTTTGCCCCCTAAGTCCCCTAAGCACAACACTACTCAATATTCCACACCCTAAAGTGGCCACGCTTTCATTGAGATCTTTGTCTCTTGCAATCAAAGAAAGCTCACAGTAGAAGACTACAAAACCCACACCTATGAAACTAATGCGTCTTTCTACCTGTGTCATATGCCTGGCTTTAATCTCCAGAAGCACATAAAACAAAAGTCCTCTTCATTTATCACTTTCATGTTTTACTTAATTTCTTATCAGCCTGAAATATCAGCTATTAAGAAAACACGTGCACACACACAGCTTTGGTTTCCAAGAATCTATAAATGTGTAATCCAATAGAAATGGTAACTCATGTTCATTTATATCACTCTAACAATGTTATTTGAGTTTTTGGTTTTTTTTTTGAGTCTCACTTTGTCACCCTCGGTAGAGTGCCATAACATCACAGCTCACAGCAACCTCCAGCTCTTGGGCTTAGGCAATTCTCTTGCCTCAGCCTCCTGAGTAGCTGGGACTACAGGCACCTTCCACAACACCTGGCTATTTTTTTGTTGCAGTTTGGCCAAGGCTGGGTTCAAACCTGCCACCCTCAGTATATGGGACTGGCACCCTACTCACTGAGCCATAGGCGCTGCCTATATCACTCTAACAATGTTATTTGACTTTGCATTATAATTAATTTTTTTTTTTTTTTTTTTTTGAGACAGAGTCTCAAGCTGTCCCCCTGGGCTGAGGGCCATCGTGTCACAGCTCACAACAACCTCAAACTCTTGGGCTTATGCGATTCTCTTGCCTCAGTCTCCCAAATAGTTGGGACTACAGGTGCCCACCACAACACCTGGCTATTTTTTGGTTGTAGTTGTCACTGTTGTTTGGCAGGCCCGGGTTGGATTTGAACCTGTCAGCTCCAGTGATTGTGGCCAGTACCCTAGCCACTGAGCTACAGGCGCCGAGCCTGTAATTAATTCCCAGTTTATCGGGCATTACCTGCTTTTGTAATCAAGGTCCTTAATTTCTTTTCCCTATGTCTGTGTTTATGCTATCTTTTTAAAGGACAAACATTCAGTCTTTTCTCATTTATAAGAATTATAAATCTTTTGCTCATTTATAAGAATTATAAATCTTAAACCCTCTCTTTCCTCCCAAGAGACATAAGCACACTATTTTCTGGCCTTGCCTCCATATGTGGGACACCTCCTGGTTTGGTTCTCTCAGTGGCTTCCCCCCATGCCACCTGGTAGGTTGGTAGAGGATGATTAAGGCACACTTAAATCTATAGTGCAGTGATTCCACCGATTCCACCTGGCCAGCAAGGCCACATGGAAAAACTAAACCTCTCATCTGCCTGTCATCTTTGATCCTAATCCACCAGTATTTCCTGAGCAAGGAGTAAAGAAGTCTTGCTATTTATGTTAATTAAACTTACTAAGAAACAATATGTTCACCAAGGAGGTGGCTCATGCCTGTAAACCCAGTACTCTGGGAGGCCAAGGTGGGTAGATTGCTTGAGCTCAGGAGACCAGCCAGAGCAACAGAGACCCTGTTTCTAAAAATCTCGTTGGATGTTGTGGCAGGCACCTATAATCCTGGCTACTTGGGAGGCTGAGGCAAGAGGAGCCCAGGAGTTTGAGGTTGCTGTGAGCTAGGATACCACAGCACTCTACTGGGGACAACAAAGTGAGACTCTGTCTCAAAAAAAAAAAAAAAAAAAAAAGAAACAACATGTTTAAGGGCCAAGCATGGTGGTTTATGCCTATAACCTCAGCACCTTGGGAGGCCAAGGCAGGAAGTTCACTTGAGGACATAGTTTAAGACCTATTCAGGCAACACAGACTGGTCTCCATAGAAAAAATATATCAGCCAGACATTGTGGCACTTGCCTGTAGTCCTAGCTACTCAGGGAGCTAAGGTAGCAGGATGACTTTAGCCCAGGAGTTCAAAGTTACAATCAACTATAATTAAGTCACTGTAGTTCAGACTGAGTGACAAAGTTAGCCCCAAACTCTAACCAAAAAAAAAAAAAAAAAAAAACGATTATTTCTCAGGACAGAAGAACCCTGCAGAAAGACTCAGCTATTGGGATTTCAGTAGCCACTGTACTAGCATGACTTGGAGGAATTAATGAGGCTCAACAAATTTGTTCAACAAATTTGTTATCTCCATTCTGTGATCTAGGAGCTCCAGTTCTAATTATAGACATACCCCTGGAAAGCAATGTGAAATTTATATACATATGTGTGTGTGTGTGTATTCATTTTTTTTAATAGAAAGAGTCTCACTTTGTTGCCCTTGGTAGAGTGCTGTGGCACCATAGTTCACAGCAATCCCAAATTCTTGGGCTCAAGCGATTCTCTTGCCTCAGCCTCCTGAGTAGCTGGGATTATAGGCGCCTGCCACAACATCTGGCTATTTTTAGAGATGAGGTCTAGTTCTGGGTCAGGCTGTTGTTAAACTTGTGAGCTCAGACAATCCACACACCTCAGCCTCCCTGAGTGCTGGGATTATAGGTGTGAGCCACCGCCCCTGGCCTGAAAATTATATTTTTTTAAATAAAATGAACACAGTAATACATGTAAGGGAATTCAGCAAGTTGAAGGAAATCCTATATAAAGTAAAAGTCTTTCGGTAATGGGAAAAATACGCTTCCTTATAAGAATTTGTCTACTCAAAGCAGGAAAGCCCCCACCCTATTCCATTCCCTGTGCGACATACCAGATGGTTCCATCGTTTAGCTCTTTTGACTACCAAATACTTTTACTGTGCAGTTCCTTTTCAATGTGTAGTTTTTTAATTATATAATCATGTGATTCTTTTTTAAGTGCAAATAAAAATGAATTTAAATATATTTTCTATTTCATAGATATTACCCCTCAAGACAACCTAGCCCCCAAATCTAAATTTCTCTGTTCTTTTCCCTTTCAACCCCCCAGATCTAGCATGCTAGGAACATCCCATAGCTTCAGGTCAAATCAATGGTTATTCCATATAATCAAAATTATATGCTTTTACATTAGAAAGAGAAGTTAAAAAATATTTTGGCTTAGTTGTGTGTGGTTTTATCCACTGTGCCACATTCTGGTTTAAAGGATTTCATCACTCAGTCAAAAGACTGCAGTGGTTTTCTAGTCACAGTCAATAAAATAAAGAAAAAAAAACAAAAAACCCTATTATCTTCATGACTAAGCAAATCCTGAAAAGGAACACTTAGAAAGTTGCTTTAACAACTTAAAAAGTGCACACGCACAAAAAAAACCAAGTGACAGAAACAATTTATTCTAAGCTAGGAGCTGCAAAATGATCAATAAGATTGTTAAAGAAAAGTTTTTGTCTACATAACTATATCAGCTATTTAAATACTATTTTAAGCACCTAAGATAATAGAATTCATTTTATTTTATTTTTGAGATAGAGCCTCACTCGGTCACCTTGGGGTTGAGAGCCGTAGTGTCATACCTTACAGCAACCTCAAACTCTTGGGTTCAAGCCATCCTCTTGTCTCAACCTCCTGAGTAGCTGGACTACAGGCAGCTGCCACAATGCCTGGCTAATTTTTCTATTTTTAGTAGAGATGTGGTCTTGATTTGCTCAGGCTGGTCTCGAACTCCTGAGTTCAAGTGATCCACATGCCTTGGCCTCCCAAAATGTTAGGATCATAGGCATGAGCCACCACACCTGGCCTATAGAATTGACTTTAAAACTCTTTAGTAGATTTAGAGTAGGAAAGATACTTTACTTTTTTGTCTTTAGTTTCACTTACCTTGTAGCGACAAGAGGGTAGCTATGACACGGCGATGCCCAGGCATCCCTTGTCCATGGCATACAATCATAGAGCAGCAAGTCCTTCTCAGTCACAGCCATGAGCACAGGTCTCCATTGCTGTCTTCCACCATCTAGTTTTGCCTGTTACAATGGTAAATCCAGAAATAAGAGCTAATTATGTCTTTATAAAAGTTCCTTCAGTGATCACCTAACACAGTGGGTGTCCATTTTGTCTTCCCATCTTAATGGACTTGGCCTATAGGAGATATCCCACCAGGCCTTTCCACTGGTGAGGATTCTCCACTGGTGTATGTGATGTGTGTATCTGAAAAAGCTCTTCCCCAATGAATTAAAGACACTATTTAGTGATATAATATAATTCCATAATAAGGGAATTAACACCAGGAGTACAAAACCAGCCTGAACAAGAGTGAGGAGACCCTGTCTCTACTAAAAGAAGAAAAATTAGCCAGGTGTTGTGGTGGGCATCTGTAGTCCCAGCTACTCAGGAGGCTGAGGCAGAAGGATCTCTTGAACCCAGGAGTTTGAGGTTGCTGTAAGCAAGGCTGACACCACGACACTATCCTGGGGCAACAAAAACTCTGTCTCAAAATAAATAAAAATTCAAGAATAAATAGCTGATTTTAATTTCCTATGGTGTGTTTTTGAAAACACTGATATGTTGTCAGATTTCCTCATTATATTTTAGAAAGACTATGTTTCCGCTTCAAATGTACCACTGCATTTACTTACATAAAGTTATCTCTGAAAAGGTTTAAAAATACAGGAAAACAATCACTATTTATCCATACTGTCAAGGATCCAAGGCCAAAAAGCAAATGACTATATTCAAGAAAAGCCCTATCAACATCAAAACTTTTGCCCTCCTTAGATGAGATCTTTCAGCAAAGACTGTTTAACAACAGTGTGTTTTAACAGTGATCCTTCACTGACAGCTTCAAGGAGAATTCAAGTTGATGAATCATTTATCTCTTAAAGAGTTGTTTCCAGAGCCACTTTTTTTAACCCACAGTCTCATTCTGTTGCTTGGGCTAGAGTGCCAGTGTCAGCCTAGCTCACAGCAGCCTCAAACTCCTAGACTTAAGTAATCCTCCTGCCTCAGCTTCCCGAGTAGCTGTGAGTACAGATGCACGCCATGATGCTAATTTTTCTATTTTTAGTAGGGGGGGTGTCTTGATCTTGCTCAGGCTGGCCTCACTCCAGGCCTCATGTGATCCTCCCACCTTGGCCTCCCAGAGTGCTAAGATTACAGGCATAAGTCATTGCACCTGGCCTGCAGAGCCACTGTTCATTGTCTTTTCCTTAAATAACTTCTGAAGATAATTTGGACAAGGCAGAACATCTTAAATCTATTATCTGAAAGTGGACTGAGTGGTTTGGTTCTGTTTTATAACATCTATCATAGGTGCTCTTTTCTCTTAGCCAGAGCCACCAGCTACGTTCCTAGAGTGGGAAACAAATTCTAGGCAGTAAAGGGACCAGTGTTCTACCATACGCTAAAGGCAACAAAAAAACATAACCTAACCCTGAGAATTCAAGCAAAGAATTGTAGAAATAATTATACATTTCTTATCAGTGAACTCTAGTTTTCTTAGCATCTATGGGTAACTCTGCAACATCACCTCTAGGGAGGTTATCTTAGATTCTCGTATTTTGAGATCACAGATACCCCAAAGGGAATTCTAGTTAATGTTACTACTGAGTCTTTATCCCTAAGATTATTACAGACAATACTTCGATGGGAAAATAATATAAATCTGTCTGCTAAAGGGTTAAAATGGGCTCAGCGCATGTATCACAGGGGTTACAGCACCAGCTACACAGCACCGTGGGTGGTGGTTTGGAAGCCAGGCCTGCTAAACAATGACAACTGCAACAAAATAAAAAGCCGGGTGTTGTGGCAGGTGCCTGTAGGGAGGCTGAGGCAAGAGAATCGCTTAAGCCCAAGAGTTGGAGGTTGCTGTGAGCTGTGGTGTCACAGCCTCTACTGAGGGTGACACAGTGGGACTCTGTCTCAAGAAAAAAAAAATATATATATGGGTGGTGCCTGTGGCTCAGTGGGTAAGACGCCGGCTCCAGATACCAAGGGTGGCAGGTTCAAACCTGGCCTTGGCCAAACTGCAACAAAAAGTAGCCGGGCATTGTGACGGGTGCCTGTAGTCCCAGCTACTTGGGAAGCTGAGGCAAGAGAGTCACCTAAGCCAGGAGTTGGAGGTTGCTGTGAGCTGTGACGCTACAGCACTCTACCGAGGGTGACAAAGTAAGACTCTGTCTCAGAATAAATAGTTAAAATGATAATATTATTTTCAAAAATAATTTCCCCCCCTAAGTAACGAGAGAGATTTTGAAGGCTAGACCAAAGTATGTGTACTTGGAACCTAAATTAAATGTATTTCTTCCCAAAGAAGGTATTTTGGACTGTAAGGGAAAATGCTAATGCTGACAGAAGTAATGCCTGATGTCAAGAGAAAGAATTTTTTGTTTAACTAACAATTAAGTATTTATTCTTTAACTCTTTTAAGTCCTTAGTTTTTAGAGAACATCTTTTCCCTCTTCTAGCTACCACTGGAGAAAAATGAACCCTCAATTTTAGTCATTCTGTTTGCCTACCTGCCTTAATTTTTAAGGATGCTGTTTGTTTTCACTGGAGTCAAAATGCTGCCTACTATATATAGTATGTGCTTTCAGCTGTGGTATCAGCACAAGCAGCCTTGGGGCTCCATTACTGAGTTTTTGGCTGGAGAAAAAAGGAATACTAGTTTCAGGGTTATAGTTTGCTTGTGTTTCAACACCCACACACACATACACCTGGCCAAACAACAGCCTTCTCAAAATTTTATTTCCTAATAAATAGAGTTGGATAGCATTAAAGATTGAAAAAAAAAAAAACCAACTAAGCATTATTCATTCCCTAAATCCCTTAATCCTATAAATCTCTCTTTTGACAGGTGATATACTTTTTTTATTTTGTCATTACACAGAAAACAGAAAACAGAAAACAAAAACTAAACAAATCTTTGTCTTTCTTCATGGGTGAAGAAAAAGGAAAAAAAAAAAAAAAAAAAGTAAATTATTCCATTAATCCTGAGTGAGTGTATGTGTTCCTGATTTGAGTCTTTCTGCAATTTGGGAACTCAGGGACAAAGTATGAACTGTTAAAACAAAGCTTTTCTTTAGCTAGCTTGGCCTTTCTCATCAATACCCAAATGCATTTAAAAACTGGTTTCATAGGTAATACCTATCCTCTATTTGGTTGACTCAAAGAAAATTGCGTTTTAAGAACATAACCTGGGCACAGTGGCTCATGCCTATAATCTTAGCATTCTGGGAGGTGGAAGTAGGAGGACTGCTTGAGGTCAGGAGTTTGATACCAGCTTGAGCAAGAAGTAGACCCCATCTCTACAAAAAATAGAAAAATTAGCCGGGAGTAATACTGCACTTAAGAGTTTGAGGTTTCTGTGGGCTATGATGCCACAGCACTCAACCCCAGGGCAACTGAGTGAGACTGTTCAAAAAAAAAAGGGGGGGGGGGCCCAGCGTGGTGTCTCACACCTGTAATCCTAGCTCTCTGGGAAGCCATGTGAATTCTGGGAGTTCACGAGTTCAAGACCAGCCTGAGCAAAAGTGAGACCCCATCTCTACTAAGAATAGAAAAAATTGAAGCAAGAAGATTGCTTAACCCCAAGAGTTGGAGGTTGCTGTGAGCTATGATGCCACAGCACTCTACCTAGGGCGACAGCTTGAGACTCTGTCTCAAAAAAAATTAAATTAAATTACATTCATAAAAAAATAGAACTACCACATGACCCAGCAATACCACTGCTGGGTCTACAAGCAAAAGAGGGGAATTTAGTATAATGAAAGATATCCAAGCTCCCACATTTATGATAGCATTAGACACAAAAGCCAAGATTTGAAATCAACCTAAGTGTCCATCAACGAATGAATGGATAAAGAAATTGTGGTACACATACTCAATGGAATAATATATAGCCACAAAAAAGAATTAAATCCTGTCATTTGCAACAACATGGATGGAAGAAAATTTTACAGTAAGTGAAATCAGCCAATGTCAGAAAGATAGATCTCACATATTCTTACTCATACATGGGAACTCTAATAAATATTAAAAATAAGTGATTGCATGGTGACAGACAGAGAGCAAAAAGATGATTATCAGAAGCTGGGAAGGATAGCAGTGAGGAGGTGATAAAGTGGGGATGGTTAATGGGTGCAGAAATAAAGTTAGATAGAACAAACAATATGGTAGCACAACAGGTGACTATAATCAACAGTGAGTTAAGGTATACTTTAAAATAACTAAAAGAGTGGAATTGGAATGTTTCTAACACAAAGAAATAATAAATGCCTGAGGTTATGGATACCCCAATTACCCTCATTTGCTTAATTCACAATGTATGCCTGTATCAAAATGTCATATGCCCCTTAGAAAGATATACAACTACAGTGTACCCATAATAATTAAAACTTTAAGGCCAAGTGCAGTGGCTCACACCTGTAACCCTAGCACTCTGAAAGTCTGAGGCAGGTGGATTGCCTGAGGTCACAGAGAAGCCTGACACAAAGTGAGACATCATCTCTTAACAAACAAACAAACAAACAAAAAACAGCCAGGCACTGTGGCAGGAGCCTGTAGTCCAGCTACTTGGGAGGCTAAGGCAAGAGAATCACTCAAGCCTAAGAGTTTGAGGTTACTGTGAGCTATGACGCTACAGCACTCTCCGAAGGGCAACAAAGGAGACTCTGTCTCAAAAAAATAAATAAATAAAAATAAAAATGTATAACATTTTAAGACCCCCAAACCTTTCAAATCACACTGTATCCCACAAACAAATATAATTATTTGTCAATTCATAAAATACTACAAATAGAAAAGATTTTTTTTTTCTTTTTTTTTTTTGAGACAGAGTCTCAAACTGTCACCCTGGGTAGAGTGCCATGGCATCACAGCTCACAGCAACCTCAAATTCTTGGGCTTAAGCGATTCTCTTGTCTCAGCCTCCCAAGTAGCTGGGACTACAGGTGCCTGCCACAACGCCCAGCTATTTTTTGTTTGCAGTTGTCATTGTTGTTTGGTGGGCCCAGCCTGGATCCTAACCCACCAGCTCTGGTGTATGTGGCTGGCACTCTAGCCACTGAGCTACAGGTGCTGAGCCAGAAAAGATTTTTAAAGAATATAACCGCTTAAAGAGTAAGATATTAGTAACATACAAATCAGTATCAATATAGAAGTCCCTGTGTATAGAACAAACTATCAATCATTTACCAGTCCGCCTAAACTGATACATTACCTATCAGTTTACCAAATATTTGTAGTATAGGTATTCCTTATTTTAAACAAACTCAGTTAAGAAAAATGTGAGGTAATAAAAAAAAAAAATTAAGAAATCATTTGAGGTTAAATGAATGATCCCTCCTTAATTTATTTGCTCTAAATGACTATCTTCTCTAGATGCAACTGCAACTTTTTCATTTATATGCAAGCTTTTCAGGAACTATACCTCTTGCCAAAAGGAATGTTTACTTATATTAAATAGATTATATAATCCATATTTTTGTTTCTTTTTATTTATTTATTTATTTATTTTATTATTATTTTTTTTTATAGAGACAGAGTCTCACTTTATGGCCCTTTGGTAGAGTACGATGGCGTCACAGCTCACAGCAACCTCCAGCTCTTGGGCTTAGGCGATTCTCTTGCCTCAGCCTCCTGAGTAGCTGGGACTACAGGCGCCCACCACAACGCCCGGCTATTTTTTTGTTGCAGTTTGGCCGGGGCTGGGTTTGAACCCTCCACCTTTGGCATATGGGGCCAGTGCCCTGCTCACTG
>CAUYPK010067684.1:0-29077 GCA_963574355.1 Loris lydekkerianus | reverse complement strand
TCTGCCCCATTGATCCTTGGGAGAGTTGATCTAGTCTGATTATTCATATTGCCAGAGTTTTTCTGTTGATTTCGCCTCATGATTGCTTTTAACTTGTTGCCTCTGGCTGTCCTCAGAGTTGGGGAGGTGTCTCTCCAAGATTAGACCCCAGCAGGATCACTTTATTGTTGCTGGATCTTTGTAGGGAGTGACCGTGTGTAGTTCCTCTGGGGCTGCTGTAGTTAGGGAGTTCTGGTTGTGGAAGCAGCTCTGGTGTGCGACACACCCGGATTCAGCAACAGGGCTGGGGGTTGTGAGCACGGTTCTCTGTGCCTGGCACCCACTGACTTTGGGACAGAGAACCCAAGGCTCTAGCAGTCTCTGGGCAGAAGGGCTCTGCACAGAGGCAGGGTCGGCTCCAGAGGGCACACAGTTACCAGAGTCCCTGGTCAGATGGATGAGACAGTGTGGAGGCTGGGAGGACATAAGAGGGGTGACGCAGGGTTGCGTTGCTCTCACAGTTCCTGGTCAGGGAATGTGGAGACCCGGTTGGTGCGGTCACTGGTCAGGGTTTACTGCACAGCTCTTATGGATGTCTGGGCGGCTCCAAGCCCAGGTGTTTGAGGTTGCTATGAGCTGTGACATCAGGACACTCTACCCAAGGCAACAGCCCAAGGCTCCAGTGTGCCAAGACTGTCTCACTCTGCCCCTAAGGATTAGGGCTGTGAGGCAGTTCAGTCCCCTCCTTTAAGCTGCTCAGTCACTAGGTTACTTTGTCCCACCCGTTCCTTGCTCTGGAACCTTGAGGGCGGGGCTTGCTGGAGCAGTTTTTTCACACAATGGCTTTCACTGAGCCTAGCTCAGTGGCTCATTTTGGGGCCCCAGACAATGCCCAACGTTCTCCGCACTTCTGCTCAAGCTCTCCCCAAGGCAGGTCAACTGAGTGCCAAGTCCAAGAACACCAAAACAGTTCGTAGGTAAGGCCTTTCCAGTTTGCTGTCTCACTGCTGCTTGTACTCACGGTTGCAGGCGTGATTAGGGTGATCTAACACGTGCAGCCACTTGCCATTTTTCCACTGTTTTTGTCCTCCTCCTGGGGTCCAGAAGTCCCTTGCTGGCTCCCTGTATCCTCAAAGGGATGATCATAGGCAGATCCCACCGGCCAGAGATGTCTGGAGTCTTGTCTCTCCAGATTCCCCGTGCCCAGTTGTAGGGAAGCTGTTACTCAGCCGCCATCTTTAATCCAAATCCCGATAGTCTCAGTCTTGAGGACTGAGACCTCAGCCTCTGGGATCTGATGCTATCTCCCTGAAGATGGGATCAGAATTTAATTGAATTTGAGGATATCTAGCTAGTATCTGCTGCAAAATTGATTGCTTGTTTGTTGGTGGAGAGAAATCCTCCACATTTAGTCATAAAAGTCTTTTGTGTTGGCAGGGCATGGTGGCTCACACCTGTAATCCCTATACTTTGGGAAGCCAAGGCAAGGGAGTTTGAGACCTGCCTGGAAAACATAGCAAGACTCTTATCTCTGCAAAAATGTAAAACTTAGCTGGTCATGGTGGTGTGTGCTTATAGTCCCAGCTACTCAGGAGGCTGAGGTGGGAGGATCATTTGAACACAAGAGTTAAAGATTACAGTGAGCTATAATTATGCCATTGCACCCCAGGGTAGGCACAAAAACAATACCTTTTCTCTATCTAAAAAAAAAAAAAAAAAAAAAAAAGAAAGAAAGAAAAAGAAAAGAAAGAAAAAAGAAAAGGTCTTCTGTCTCTGTTGATTGTTATTATTTTTCCAAACAAATTTCAAACCCTGTTCTAATCAACACAAATCACCACTTGCCAGCCAAGTGATGGGTCTACAGGGCACTTGGAAGGGGCACTCTTTCCAGTTTTCATAGAGGTGCCATTTAGAATATAGGGCCCTGGCATGGTTAAAGAAAATTAAATATTTACCCATGATCCAGCAAGACGCCTTCTGATGTCTATCTCAGAGATGTCTCACAGAGGACAAAAGAAAACCCCACGAACCACTGGAGCAAGGTAGTTTGGAGATCAGGGACCTTGAGGCCACCTGGGTGAGAAAAGTAAGAAAAATATGGCTACACACGATGTGAGATGGTGCCCAGTTATAGGCAACTGTTACAGGCCCCTGAACATACCTTGGTGCTGAGTGAGAAAAAGAACCAGACTGAGAGCTACAGCCTAGAATTAGTCATGTTATTTAAAAACATATATACACATAATAGCACAATGCGTTTTATAAGGATTCATGCATATTTTAGAACATATATCAAATGCATCAGCCAGGATACCTACGGGGAAAGGGAATAGGAGGGGGAATCAGAGATTAAGGAGGAAAAAAAAAATTAAAAAATAAAAAAACCCCCAAGCCTAGGAAAAGAGGATTACATAGTTCAACAGTGAATATGCTGGGAGCAGAGGTGACAAGGACCTTTGCTCTACTCACCTGAGTCTGATAACAAGGGAAAAACAACAAAACTGAAACAAATGGCAGAAATCCCACCTGTCCCTGAGGCTCACAGCCTTTCCCCTAAGGGGCGAGTACCATTTCTTTTCCACTCTCAATGTCCCTGCCACGTACTGCCCTTTGCCTGGGGAACCGTGAGCCACACGAAGTCAGAAATGTTTCTCACCCTCCTACCAGTTGCAAGAGCAGGCACCACTAAGAGCTTGCTGGACTGATTTTCTATTTCTTTGTACATCAGAGCAGCATGACACCTCCATACATTGATAAGAATGTCAAGTATGTGAATTACAGAAAGGGGAGAGTGACAGACCTGAGAATCAAGATTTTAGGATTCTGGTCTCCTTGCTGTCACCAACCTGATGGGTGACAACAAGCAAAAGACTTTTCCTCTCTTGGGACTCTGTTTCCCAGTGCCAGCTTCTCAGTGGCAGAGACTGGATAGTTTCCCCCAAATCACTTCCCTTTTCCTCCTGGACCTACAGTTAGCCTGTATTTCTCCACGCCGTCATGCCATTGGGTTCTGGCCAGTAGAATGTGGCCATAAGAGACATACTCACTCCCAGGTCTGATCTGTAAAAACCTGCTCAAGTGATTCTCCAGGTTCTTACATCCTCTGCTGGCTAGATGCAGAGGATCTAGAGAGCCCTAAGTTAGAAGGAACCTGGATCCCTGTGTCACCACTTGGAGGACCACCACCCAGGAGAGCTTTGTAACCAGAAACACCTATTGGATGGTTACACGAGCAAACTAAAGTTTCACGGGGTTTTGTTTGTTATACAAGTGACCTCCTGACTAATGTGTTTCCTTTTGGTTCATGTGAGATGTTATCAGAGAATTTCTTAAATTTGTGTAATGCTTCTCCACTTTTCACGATTGATATTTTGTGACTCAGCTCTTGTATTCTAATCGGAAGTATTTGAATAGCCGAAAATAGCCTAAATATCTGCAAAGAGTCAGTTTCAGTGCTGGGGTCCCTCTGCATCCACTCCCTGTATTTCATCTGCTATCTTGGAACTAAAGGGAAAAAGCAAGACCGATGGTGTTTCTTCCTCAAAAATGCTTTCATGAGATGTTGGGTGCGGTGGCTCACTCCTGTAATCCTAGCACTCTGGGAGGCCAAAACAGGTGGGTTGCTTGAGCTTAGGAGTTCAACACCAGCCCGAGCAAGAGCAAGACCTCATTTCTACTAAAAATAGAAAAATTAGCTGACATTGTTCTGGGTGCCTGTAGTCCCAGCTAGTTGGAGGGCTGAGAGGCAGGAGGATTGCTTGAACCCAGGAGTTTGAGGTTGCCGTGAGCTATGATGCCATGGTACTCTACCTAGGGGGACAGAATGAGGCTCTGTCTCAAAATATGTTATTTACGTGTGTGTGTGTGTATAAATGCTTTCTTGGTCACCGGTCTTTCTCAGGATGAAGACAACCCGTGCTTACAACGCCCTACAAAATCTGGCCCCTATTTGTTTCTCCTATTTGCTCTTCCCCCTTGAATCTGTGGTTCAGCCGAGAAAAGCTGTTCCTCTCACATGCCAGCCTCAATTGGTTCATGTGCTGTTTGCTCAGCCTGGCATGCTCTCCCATGTTCTCTTTCTCATCTTGGAGGGCTCAGCTTACAGCTCACATTTCCTTAGGGGCCCTGGACACTCTGACCGTCCCCTCCAGTCTACATTCTCCCCCACTGCTGTGCTCACTTTTCACAGCAGTCATCACAGCTATGACTCCTTCTTCCATCTGTGTCTTCCCCACTGAACTGTCAGTGTCAAGGCCCAAGGGAGGGAAGGCCCAAGTCTGTCTTGCTCCTTGCTGCATCCCCACTACCTGGCACAGCCTCTGGCTCATTGACAGTGCTCATAAAACAGTCATGTGTCATTTATCAGTGGGGATATGTTCTGAAAAATGCATCCTTAGGCAATTTCCCTGTCGTGGAAACATAGGGTGCACTTGCAGAAACCGAGATGGTGTAGCCTAGTACACACCTGGGCTAGATGTTCGAGCCTATGGCTTCTAGGCTACAAGCCAGCATAGTATGTTACTGTGCTGAATTCTGTAGCAACTCTAATATAATGGTAAGTATTTGTGTATCCAAATATAGCAAAGGTGACCAGGTACAGGGGTTCGTACCTATAATCCTAGCACTCTGGGAGGCCAAAGCTGGAGAATCACTTGAACTCAGGAGTTGGAGACCAGCCTGAGCAAGAGTGAGACCCCATCTCTACTAAAAACAGAAAAATTGTTGGGGGGTTTTGGTAGGGATCTGTAATCCCAGCTACTTGGAAGTGGAGGCAGGAGGATCATTTGAGCCCAGGAGTTTGAGGTTGCTATGAGCTAGGCTGAGGCCAAGGCACTCTAGCCTGGGCAACAGAGCGATTCTGTCTCAAAAAAAAAAAAAAAAGAAAAGAAAGATTAAAAAATAAATATAGAAAAGGCACAGTGAAAATATGGCATTAAAATCTTATGGAGCCACTGTTGTATGTGTGGTTCATTGTTGACCAAAACATTGTGATGTGGTGCATGACTGGAGTTGTTGGACAGATGGAGCAGTAAGTGAGCAAATCACAAGAAAACAAGTGTGTTGTTTGTGTGTGAGGGGCCATACCTGGTGTCACTCTAGGGGAACAAATGGATTTCTTGGAAGGCATCTTGTCTTTCAAAGGAACAGCAAGGTCATTTTTGGTGAATTCGGTTCCTATGGGTTAGGGCCTCAGGTCTGTGAATCCACAAAGCCAAGGTTCACTGTGCACAGAGAAAGATCCCACCCTGGGCACCAGCGTGGGCCACTGAATTCTAGATCTTGATCTGAATCCGAGACTTTTTAAGAACACAAAAACGAAGCCTAATGTTCTGGACAAGAGAGTACGATGAACACTGGTGACACAGACAGGCAGGGAGGAAGATCCCTCATTGCTGCTGTGTGCACGTTTTCAGAGGCCCAGATTCATCTCCAGGGTAATTGTTTTCTCTGTAAGCTCCCTCAGAGCAGCCTTTTGTGTCTCTTGATTGCCGCACATGATGACCTTCTTAGGTCTGCTAGAAAAAGGACAGAATGCTCCGACAACACAGGGTTCTCACGCCCGCTTTCTCTGGCTAATTACAACTTGTATTGTCGAGAGACCCATTTCTGAGGATTAATAAAATGAGATACCATTTTAAGTAACGAATAATGTCCGGGTGCGCATCACCAAAGGATCTGTTCCCTCAGCCCAGCAAGATTGTTAAGGCCCAGGCAGGGAGATCCCAGGACCCCAGCACAGTAAGGCCTGAGCCCTCATGATGCTGCTGCAGTGTCTCCGTGTGACCAGGGCTGCTCCGCCACACCAGCTGTGGCCTCAGTGTAAGGCCTGGCAGTTTACTGGCTTCATCCTTTTTCACCTCTAGTGAGGATACCTGTGGCCCTTGACTTGCCAGTGCTGCCATACTAATGATTGGTATGACTATTACCTTCTTCCAATGACAGAATTTATAATCTTTTCCCGATGCATTCGCTTGGTTTTTCTACTCTTTTCTCTTTCCAATTTGTTCTTTTCCTTTCATCTAAGATTCCAGCTGGGTCACTATCTTAGAGAGTGGGAGTGAGGTATCTTGAGTCTCCCTCCTTCCAGGAGACTCTGTGCTGACCCAGCCCCATAGAGAGTGGGCCCAGCCAGGCCAGCGAAGGTCAGAGGCTGCTGCCACCAAAGACCTTATTCAAGGGCAGGGAGGTGGCGGCCAGGTGGGAGCCAGCATGGTGTCACAGGAGGGTAGGGCCGAGTGTGGGCTCACAGTGGCTGCCACCTTCTCCTGGGCTCCACACTGCATGCCAGCCACCCCAGGGCAGGAAGAGGTGCCCAGGCCTCCTCTTGAGTGATCTAGACTCCGAGCTTTGCAAAGGCCCTCATGCAGGATCGCTGCACCCCTGCCCAGGGATCTTCTCGGCTCTGTTCTTACAGTTGTCTCAGCTGGACCATCCCAGAGGGATTTCCTGGTGAAGCCGTCTGCTGTTGTTCCTGCTGTTTTGTGTTCACCCAGCCTTCCTTCCCAGCCCCTCATTCCATTTATTTATTTATTTAGTTAGTTTTTAAGAGACAGAGTCTCACCCTGTCACCTAGGCTGGAGTGTGGCAGAGAGGTCACAGCTCACTCCAACCTCCAACTCCTGGACTCAGGTCATCCTCCTGAGTAGCTGGGACCACTGGCACCTGCCTCAGCCTCCTGAGTAGCTGGGACTACTGGCACCTGCCACCACCTCTTACTAATTTTTACTTATTATTATTATTTTTTAAGAGATGGAATCTGGCTAAGTTGCCCAAGGCTGGTCTGAAACTCTTAGCCTCAAGTAATCCTCCCACCTTGGCCTCCAGGTGTGAGCCACCATGCCCACCCTAATTCCTTGTTTCTGGGGACTGCCCCTTCCTTACTTTATGTGGTTCAGGCAGGGCATCCCCAAACATTTTGGATTTAATTGGTCTGGGATGCAGCTTGAATATTGAGATTTTAAAGAATATCCCAGGTGATTCTCAAATTTAGCCAAGTTTGAAAACTATTCCTTCTTCCCCTGCCCCAGGTTGGGCGTAGAAGCCAAAGTGGGCCAATCAGAGTCCTTCCCTGGGGTTTTGCTGTAGAGATAAGATGGTCTCTCTTCATTTTCTTGTGTGTGTGTGTGTGTTTGAGACAGAGTCCTGAACCCTTGCCTGGGCTAGAGTGCAGAGGCGTCATCATGGCTTACAGAAACCTGCCTCAGTCTCCGAAGTAGGATCTCACTGTGTTGTCCAGGCTGGCCCCAAGCTCCTGGCCTCGAGTGATTATCATGCTTGGGCCTTTCAAAGTGCTGGGATTATAGGTGTGAGTCACTGTGCCTGGCCTGGTCTCCCTTTAAGGCTACTCATGGGACTGTGTCAGCTTGCCCCACTCCGCCCCCCATCCAGCCCCTATAAGGCTACTCTCTCCTCACACCCTCTTCCCAGCCTTTCAGGATCACATGAAGCCCCAGGATCACAGCGCTGCTTTCTGGACATGGGTCTTTGTGTACGGTATTTCTTCCTCTTAGACGACCTTCTTTCTCATGAAGTCCTCTTAAGCTCAAAGACTTACCAAGCATTGCTTATTCTGGGAGACTGTCCCTGTTGTTTCCCACCCAGGGGCAGTGTGGTGCTGCTCCCCTAGATAGCCACTGTGTGTCCCTCTACTGAGGAGCTCGTCACCACCTTGTAGTCTTCTGCCTACACCTCTGGACTCCTCTAAGGCAGGGTCTGTGCCTTGTTCCAGCACATCCTCCTGTGTTTAGCTCACAGCTGGGCACAGGGTGGGCATCTGATAAATCTTTGTTTGGTGAGTTATTTTGGCTCCCAGGAGCATGGGGGAGTTACCTAGTGACAGGGAAGGGGGCTCATCCTGCTTCTCAGGGCTGCTAAGAAGGAGGAGGAGATGGGACAATGTAGAGGGAGTGTCACAAAAACTTGGTGGGGAGTGGACTAGAGAGGGAGGAGGAGAGAGAAAGAGTAATATCATCCTTCTCAACTCAACTTTTCTGTCCTTCTTCACCTGACAGACATTTTCTGTTGTTTTCTTTTTGAGACAGAGTCTCACTATGTCGCCCTCAGTAGAGTGCCATGGAGTCACAGCTCACAGCAACCTCCAACTCTTTGGCCTAAGCAATTCTTTTGCTTCAGCCTCCCATGTAGCTGGCCCACCACAACATTGTTTTTTAGCTGGCCCGGGCTGGGTTCAAACCCGCCACCTTCAGTGTATGTGGCTGGCACCATAACCACTGTGCTACAGGCACCGAGCCCTGACGGATGTTTTCTGAACTCCTCCTGTGGGCCATGTAGGGGAAGTTTCCCAGAGATGAATTAAAGACTAAATGATTAATGAAATAGTATTATGTTTATAAAGCAGATCTTTCTGTGCAAATCTCTATTATTCCCTCGAAGGGGACTGCCAGGCATTGCCCATTGGTAAGCAGCACCACCACTGCCTTAAGAAACAGAATGCCCAGGCAACTGTCTGACACCTTTCAGGTCTCTCTTGATAACACCTGCTACTTTTCTCCCTGGGAATATTCCCAAGTGTGCAGCCATTAAACTGCAGACACCCCGACATTGCCTCTTGATTTTTCTCTCTATGACCCGAAACCAATGAGGTCCCTTTTTCTGTGCCCTAAGGGGAAATCAGAAAAACCATGAAAAATTACTTTTTATAAATGTGGTGCTTTATAAAACTACATTCTATAGAGCTACCGAAAAAAGGGAATTGATGAACAGGAACACACAATGGGAGCTGTTTCAGTTAGATTATAAATCCAATTCAAACTGGCTTAAATAAGCAAGGTAATTTATTGACTAACTGTATCAGAAATGTGTTTGGTTACACAGATAAGACAAATTCTGACTAAGGTTGGTATAAGTTAAGGTTTTATTTGTCTTCCAAGATGTTCAGAGGTGGGCAGTCCAGGGCAGGAGTGAGAACGGGACGATCTCTCCTTTCTTTCTGCCCCATGACCCCAAGTGATGCCTGGGGGTTGCAAGATGCTGGAAATTCCCTGCCCTTACTCACAGGGAGAAAAAAGCAGAAATGGGAAAATAGAAGGACGTGCCACCAGCACAGCTCTGATTATATTTCTCTATCAGTTATCTTTCTGTGTGACAAATCATCCCCAAACTTAGTGACTGAAAACAACCAGCACGTATTGCAGCTCACGAGCCTGTGGGGCAGCTTGGGAAGTCTGCCCATCTGAGCCGGGCATGGCTGATCTTGGCTGGCTCAGTCACGTTTCTGTGGTCAGCTGGTGGGTCTGTTGGGACTGGCTAATATCTAGGGTGGCCCCACTCATGTGTCTGGCATCAGGAGCTGTCAGCCTGGGTGGGGGCATCTCCTGTCTCCTTGTCTCCGGCAGGTTAGCACCAGCTTGTTCATGTGATAGCTACACAGAGGTCCAAGAGACGGAATAAAAACACACAAAGGCTCCTGAGACCTAGGTGCAGGCCTAGTACAGCATCACTTCCTCCACTTTCTATTGCCCCAAAGTCATGAGGTCAGCTCAGATTAAAAATGGAGAAATAGACCTTACCTCTCGTGGGGAGGAGCTGCAAAGGCAAGGCACAGGGAGAGAGGATGGATGGGGCAGTGGTCCTGCGACAGTCAATCTGCTGTGCTCTCCTTGGCTGGCCTGGCTCACAGGGCCACCTTTCCCTTCATCAGGGCTTAGAAAACCGATCTTCGAGCAGTTTCAGCCTTTGTAGAGAAACTGGCCAGAGCAAAGAGACTAGAAATGCAAGCAGAGGCAGCCGGCCACCACATTCACGTACTTGGGAGATGTGGGTGGAAGTGGCTGATGGCAGGGCTCAGGATGTCATCTGGATATTTCTCTAGCACGGGGGTCTGCTCAGCTCTGTGCTTGGAAAGTGGCAGGTAAGGAAGCGTGGATGGCCCAAGATCCGTATCTTCCCAGTTCAGCAAATCCCCAGTGGGAAGAGAATGTTTCTTTCTTGAATTCCCTTGGTTGACCCCAGGGAAACCTCTGGCTGCTTTTGCTTGGGCCAGGTGCTCATCCCCTAAACACATCTCTGCATTGGAGGGCAACGCAGCCCTTACTGACCAGCCTGGGCCTTCTGCTATTGCCTCTGGCTCTTGGAGGGGCAGGCAGAGGTGTCAATGGGGACAGCCACCCTTTCCAGGCTGTATAGACAGCTGGGAACCAGAACAAGTGGGGGGAGAGAATGCTGAGCACGCAGAGCCCTCTGTCTACTGCAGTAGCTGAGCAGATGGGTGGGTGGGAGTGACGTGTCCCACAGTGTCCCATGATGTCCCACATTGTCCCATGTGCTCTGGTGTGAGCAGGGTTGTGGTTGAAATCTTGTGTCCTGGGAAGGGGCTGCAGAACCTTCTTGGATGTTCTAAATCCTCCCCTGTTTGAGGCACCCTTTACCCCTTTGTCTTCAGAACCACAAAAGCACTTCAAGGGCAAGGTGAAAAACCCCAAAAGAAGAGCTGGGATGCCATTCAACTGTTGGGCATCTCAGTGCCCTGTGAGCGTGTCCAGACCCCAGGCCTGATGTGCGCACAACCGAAGGGCCTCAGAGCTGAGGGCTCAGTATAGAGAATCAGACAGACCTGAGAACTCCAGTCAGCATGCGCCTCTGAGGGCCACGTTTCCGGGATGTCAAGGGCTGCTCTGAGCAATAGAGGAAGGTCCTGTGATATAAGTCTCAGAAACGCTGGGTAAAGAAAGTTCACTTATTCACTCATCCAACACGTGTTCATTGAATATTTATTATGTACCGGTGTTTTAAACACTGCAAACACATCAGGGAACAAAACAAACCAAAATCCCTGCTTGGGATTTAAACAGGGTTGTCCCAAAAAATTGCCCATAAAATTTCCATACATAGGGAAAATGGGAGATTGTGGCTAAATGTACCTTTATTTAGAAAATATTCATTACAGAATTTTACAAAGAGCTGGCCAACATGTAGAGAATATTTTGTGGATATTTTGTAAAATTTTGTATTGAATATTTTATAAATAAGGGGACATTTAACTATAATTTCCCATTTCCCTATGTATGGCAACTTAAGGGGCGACTTTTGGGACACCCTGTAGTTAGCAAGAAGGTTGAAGTACTTCTGAGAACCTTTAAGACTCTAATGGGCATTGCCCAAAGTGGGTAAGGTATGCCTTGTTTTCTAGTGTTATCGGACCCTGGGAATTCTGGTTTTGAGGGGCGCTTACAGAACTGACATTGTGACATAGACTTGGAGAAACACTAACAATCTCTTCTTGTGTATATGGAAACTGAGGCTCTGTTCAAGATTACCAGGCAGAGCTGGTGCTGGAGCCAAGGTCTCCTGACTCATTGCACAGAGCTCTCCACACGCTTTCTCCTTGACTCGTGTTCTCCCGCCCTTCCTTCCCCCACCTACTTTTTCTTTCTTCTTTCTTTAAGGCCAGACCTGGTTTTAGAACCCCAGGATTTGGCCGGCTGTAATGAGTAGAGATGCTTGAGATAAAGAGCTGGGAGCTCCCAGGCTCTCCACGGGTCACCCAGGCTGGCATCTTGCGGGGACGTCTCACCCTTGACCACAGGGGTCACGTCCCATGACCTCTCCCCAACTCTGGCCTGAGCTTCCCCAGCTGTGCCTGTCCCTTGGGAAAAGACAAAAATTGGAACATGGGAAAAAAAGTGACACTGTTAGGGGGGAAGGCACTTTAAGAATGTACAGCCAATGCATCTGTCCTGGGGAGGTTGTCTGCTTTCTTGATTACACCTACTGAGAGATTTACACTGTGGACATCCTTGGCTGCTCTGATGCCCCTTGTCTGACCTTAAAGTATGGGGACTATATTTGCTGTCTGGAATCTGCAAAGAGCTTGCAATATCTTGGGGTGTTGCTAATACAGTGACCAGGCTGGTGGGCAAGGGGTTAAAGCACAAAGCATGAACCTGAGGTATAAGGAAGCAAAATCATCCATATGATGTCAGCAGTTGGTGGAGCTGAACTTGAACTCGGGTCTCACTGTTCCCCACAAAACACCCACACTCTTAACTAAGAAGTGAATTGTCATTATAAGCCTAAAAGCTCTTTACTTGTGAAGTAGGGACATGGATTTCAGTTCTGGAGGTTTAGAGGATCAAATGGAATACTCTTTGTCAGAGAATGTTGACAGCAGTAAAATGAGGAGGGACAGTGTCACCTGTAAGTCTCCCCTATTTTAGGTCCTTTCAAACATGATTGCAATAATAAGCATCGCATTTTGCTGATAAGGAAACTGAGGCTCAGTGAGGTGAAATCTCTCACCCAGGGTCACTTGCCTGGCAAATGACTCTGGCCAGAGTCAGACTGAGACCTTAGTTTACCGGAACAAAAAGCTGCATTCTGTCACAAGCACAGGATTATAAAGTTGTGAGCGATTCTTGAAAATAATCCATGAATTTATCAAGAGCATAAGCTGTCTTATCAGCCTGAAATGGGTGCTCCTGACCTCTATGACAGCCTGGCATCCTTCCCTTTCTGGAATTTTCCACTTCTCCTTTTGCCTCTTGCTCTTGCTTCCTGAAAACACAGAAACCTTATAATGAATAATAACAACCAGCTTCATAAACACAGCCCTTTCCACCGGCGTCTTTCTTTAATAGTGCAGCTTTGATTTCAAGACATTTCAACAACCCCCAGATGATTTTAATATTTTCCCTAAACTGGAAAAAAAAAAAAAAAAAACGACGCTCGACTGGGTAGAAAAGGGAAATTGTATGTTCTTTTGTTTACATGAGTATACAGAAAATCATTATAGATCTCCATGTGGCTTTGGTGATTTTCCATTGTGATATTGAAAGAGAAATGGATAAACTGGAGTTTGCAACCAATCTCTAGGGATTTCTTTTTTATTTGGGTGACCCCTGAAAGGCTTCTGAGCAAATAGCTGTTTTTTAAGGAAAAGAAGAAATGCTTGGGGGGAGGCAACCATTAGCAAGAGTTCACCTCGATGCTTACTTATTCTGATGTTTGCTTATTTTTATTTTTATTTAATCTGATGTTTTGATGCAATTGTTGGTATTTTTGTTTTGACCTTAAACTATCATAATTCATCTTGGGCATGCCAAGAGAGGCAATGGCTTATTAGTGACCAAGAAGTACCCTCTTTTCTTAAATATGACCCTGCCATTGAATTGATATAGAGCATCTGAGGGAGGGGTGGTTGGCACTGCACCAGCCTTAACTCCCTTTGATCATAATTTATTTCTTTGATGCTTGGAATAGGAACTTTGTTTCCTCTTGGCCAAGGTTTCTACAAAGAGGCCTTTAAGTTTGAGGAAGAACTTGAGCCAAGTCTTGACCCATGAATTCTGGAGGCAAAAATATGGAGATTCAGAATGAAGAATTGCTTTTCTAAAATTCCAAGCTATATAAATTCTAGGTGGAGTAGACCGAGCACTGTTTTGGGAGTCAGTTGATGTGGTCCTCACACACACCATAGAGAGGAGCTTGTTATTATGCCCATTTTAGAGATGAAAGTAGTGAGATATGGAGAGCTGAATTAACTTATTCAAGTCAGCAAGTAGTAGAGTCTTGGATTCAAGTGCAGCGGGTCTCCCTGCAGGGACTGCAATATTAATGACCAGCCTAGAGCCTCTCTGGATCTGCTGTATGACCCTCCATTCTCTAAGCCCCAGTTTGCTCTTCTCCAAAATGAGGGGACTTAGCTGGATGATTTCTAGAACACTTTCTGGCATTGATCACATATAACATTTCATCATCTTCACAAAAGTCCAGCAGGCATCCAGACTTTCATAGAGGATCATGGTCAAATTTGGTCTTCAGAGTCTAAAGAAAGAATTTCATATGAATGGAGAGAAACCACATGTTTTAAAAGCACATGCTTTTCTGTCTATTCAATCATCACCATAATTTGATGAGGTAAGTGCTTCTTTACAGATGGGGAAACTGAAGTTCAGAGATGGGATGTGGCTTGTCCCAGGTCATGTAACTAAGAAGTGACGGATCAAGGAATAGCCTCCAGCTTCCCACAGACTCCTGTGCTTCCCCCCATCGAAGCATGCTTGGTAATCACCTATTTGTCTGTGTACAGTCTAGACCATGAGTTCTAAGTGGCAGGGACCATGGCTTAGTTTTCTCTGTATCTGTGGGTGCCAGTACAAGGTCTGGCCCAAAGTAGATGGCCAATAAGCATTGTTGAATGAATGAAGAAGTGATTTTTTTTTTCAGTTTTTGGCCGGGGTTGAGTTTGAACCCGCCACCTCTGGCATATGGGGTCAGTGCCCTATTCCTTTGAGCCACAGGTGCCACCCAAGAGATGAATTTTTATAAATGAGCCCAATATAGCAGAGCTCATTCTATCCACTGTGCTAACTGTACAGGAGTCTCAGATGGAAGAAAAAGAGGGTCTCAAAAAGCGTCTTCGGCTTGATCCATTTCAGTTCCTGAGCCCAGATGCCCACCCTCCTTCACAAATTCATAATTAAGCTCAAATTATCAAAATGTTTTGTGGAAATGCTCTTATTCTTTCTAGAGCAACACCTACAGAACCAGGAAGACCACATTCCTTTCTCCTGCTGCCTGGAATGTTGAATTAGAAAGCTAACTCTGGAGTTTTACTGTCATGTTTGTGCTCCTTGGTGTTCAAAATTTCATATAATGATATTTAAAAGGGAAAATTAATATTTAATTTTTTAAAGGTAAGATCAATAATGAGATTGGATCTTTATCTTTCAACACTTTGGAAAACAGAAAAGAGGTATTGGGGGTATCATGTTCCTAAGAAATGTGGCATTGAATTAAAGAATACTTAAGAAAAAAGAAAAAAAGCAGCAAAGCAAAGCTCCATCTGGCAAAAGGCTGAGCAAGTTGGAAACTGCCGCTACCGCTGATGAACACAAGAGGGCGTTTCAGAGTCATCCGGAAGGCAAAACTCAAGCCGTAGATCCACCTCCTGGTGGCTGCAAATGACCAATGGGCAGGTTCTAGAATATCAGCAACGAGCCCGAGTCCAGCATCTCACAGTTTACACTAGACTCTTGTCCTCTTCATGTCATCTGAGTCTCCCAAGGCCAGTTCTTTCTGTGGTGCCCACCCCTGTGGGTATTTATGGTTGTCTTTGCTTAGGAGGGTGCAAATGACATCTAGTGTCCTTGTGCGGGTGTAGCTGCGGATGTGGCTGCGATGCAGAGATGCAAACCTCCTGCTGCAGCTGTGCAGCCCCCTAGTGAAGATGTAGCACCCCCGCTCTGCCAACTGCACCTTGTTTTTGAAACTCAGGGTCTGCAGCAACCATAGTAAAGACATTTTCACCAGCCTTGTCATGATCAACCTGTTTTGTCAAAGTAGAGGAAACAAAGCAATGAATGGACAGCCTTGCACCATTCTTCCTGGGAGGAACCACAGGAGTCCTGTGGTGGGTGGGCAGGGAGCATGCCTTTTCTCTATGACACTGGTAAGGACAAACTGGCTGAGAGCATTAATAGGTCATCTCTTTTAGGATCCACAACAGCCTAGTTTTCCTATCTGTAAAATGAGGATCGCTCTCCTCATTTTACAGATAGGAAAACCTGGGCTAAGAGAAGTTGAGTCATCTCTGCAAACCAGTACAACCTCTATGGAAAGACGTATGGAGATTCCTCAAAGAACTAAAAGTAGTCCTTCCATTTGATCCTGCAATCCCATTATTAGGTATCTACCAAAAAGAAACAAAAACATTTTACCATAAGAACACTTGCACTTGAATATTTAGAGCAGCACAGTCTACCATTGCGAAGATGGGAAAATAATCTAAATGCCTTTCGACACATGAATGGACTAATAAATTGTGGTGTATGTATACCATGGAATACTATTCAGTCATAAAAGATATGGAGATTTTTTATCTTTTGAAACAACCTGGACAGATTTGGAGAACATTCTCCTAAGCAAAGAATAGCAAGAATGGAAAAACAAGCATCATATGTACTCAGTACTAAATTGAAACTAGTAGATTAACAACTACATGCTCACATAAGAGAAAAAATTAATTTCAAGTACGGAGAAGGGGGAAAGGGGTTGGGGAAGTTCCCACCCAAGGGGCACATTGCACAGGTATATGGCCCACTTCCTGGGTGAAAGATACACCTGCATCATGGACTTTGATGTTACAAAAACAAATTATGTAAGCTAACCATATGTATCCTCATATTAATCTGAAATTTAAAATAAAATAAAATGAAGTTGTCTCCCGAGCCTGACTAGAAGTAGATCCATCGAGCTACTTCTGCGTAGCAACGACTCAGCAAGGCCCCGCCTGAAACTGCCTCTACCTAGGTACAGCCAACGTGGTACCATGCCATTGGCCCAACCCTGTCACGCACCTCATCCCCTGCCTTCTTTCCTTGCCCCTTCCCCATGCTCTATATAAGCGGCTGCTTGACGCAATAAAGTTGAGTTCCTGCTAAAAAAAAAAAAGAAAAAAGAAAAAAAAAAAGAAATTGGAGGAACTGTGGAATAGAAAAAATAAAAAATAAAAAAAATAAATAAAATGAAGTTGTCATCTGTTCAATGCGACCCAACTCTTCAAAAACACATAGAATCAAGACTTTAACCCTAGAAGGGCTCGGGTCATCTGCCCAACACCATCTTGCTCTTCAGAAACACACGGAATCCAGATTTTAACCCAAGAAGGGCTCCAGGCTCCCTTCAGTCCCACCACTGCCTCAACTGAGGCAGGGACAGGCCTGGGGGTGATTTTCAGAGAAGTAGTGAAAAGCTAGGCTAGCTGGGGCTCGTGCTGTGACTCAGGAGGGCAAATGACCCACTGCAGAATTCCAGCGGGCTGTGGGGAGGCCCCTCTCTGGTTCAAGTGTTCACGTGCTTCACGAGCTAGCGTGTGGAATCCGTTCTCTTTTCCCCCGTTAATGCATGCTGTACTTACACTTCTTAGTATAATTACTCTGCAGTAATTAACAAGGGAAAATAACACATCTGGGTCTATACTGTGGCTCCAAACAGATGTACAAGATGCAGAGGCATGTGGAGGTCCTTTCAGTTATTTGACAAACCTGCACTGAGCACCTACAGTGCCCTAGCCTGTTGAAGCTCTGGAATCGGGCAGGGAGCCACGGGAGCAAAGGCCCCCCATGAGCAATGAAGGAGGAGTCTTTGGGGGGAGGAAGGGCAAGTGCCAAGGCCCTGGGGTAGGAGTGAGTTTCTCACAGTGAAGAAGGTGAAAGGCCAGGGTGGCTGAAGCAGTGCCACATGGCAGTCCAGGGAGTGAGACAGTCAGAGAAGGGGTGGCTTAAGAACCTGTGGGGCTCTGGAAGCCACCAGGAAGCAGCTGCTATTTGAACCACAGTGGGAAGCTTGTGGGGGGCTTTAAGAAGCCTCAAAACAGAGTATGACTTTGCATATTTCAGAGGGGTTTGGAACTGCTCTTCTTATCTGTGTGGAGAATAATTTATATGGGCATGCAAGAGAAGAGGTGGGGAGAATAGCTGGGGGTCGTTGCTGTGACAAGTGACTTGGGGCATTGTCCAGGGTTGGGTGGTAGAAATTAAGAGGACACATTTAGGGCATATTTTGGTGTTGAAGCCTAGGAGATTCCCTGATGGATTGAAGATGGAGGTGAAAAATAGGAAATTAAGGGGCATTAGGTCAAGGTATGACTAAATTATAGCTGTTAAGTCTCAGACTTCTGGGAATCCATTCATTTGCTCACTCATTCATTCATTCAGCAAACCCTGGCAGCCTGCTCTGTGCTAGGCCCTGTGGATTGCACATGTCATCTCTTTTAAGGTCCACAACACCCTGGGAAGAGGGTATCACTCTCCCCATTTTAGAGATGAGAAAGCTGGGGCTCAGATAAGTTAAGTCATCTGCCCAGTGCCACCCAGATAGAGCAGTGAGCACAGGCCAGTGGGGTCTCTTCCCTAAGACACAACATAATCAAGTGCCAGACAGGGTAGGTATGAAGTGACAAACTAGATGAGGGAAGGCTGGATGTTTGGGGAACAGCGGGCAGCTCCCCTGGGAGCTAAACAACACACAGGGGAAAGGGAAGGAAGGAGATGGGTGTTTCAGGCAGAGGGGGCAGCACAGGTGGGGATGCTGTGACCAGCAGAGGCACCTGTATTTGGAGGGAGGGTGACGTACGATGCACCTTGGAAGGAGGCCCCACCACATGGGCATGAAAGGATCAGGGTCCATCCTGGAGCAATGGGAAGAATCTCACAGGGCTGGCACAGGAGCATCAGGACTGATTTAGTGTCTGAGACCCTGTTGGTTGCCGGGCAGAGACTGGAGGCAGCTGCAGAGATAGAGAGTGAGAGGAACAGCCTGCAGGTATGGTTTTGGGTTCAGACACAGGATGTGGTGCTGGTTTGGATGTGAAGAAGGAAAGAGAGGGAGGAAAAGAGGATGAGTCCCCTATTTCTTGCTTGAGCCACTGGACAGCTGGAGAAACCATTTACTGAGAAAGGGAAGACTTAGGGTTTGGGGGAAAAGATTAAGAACTCAAAATCTGATAGGCATTTTGAGCAATGAAGTGAAGGCAAACAGAGATTTCCCCACAACTAAGGAGGCAGCAGCAGCGTGCAGGCTGCAAATCTCACAGAGGCCTAACTCGGGGTGAGACAAGCTGGAGTAAGATTTAGTTTTGATTCTAGGAAGATAAGATGATGTGGTATATCTTGTATCTGGAGTTCCTAGAGTGAAAGGCACACTCACCACACACATGTACATGCATAAAAAAACTCTGGAAGGCTCCACACCACTCAACCTCGGTATTTTAATCTCTGGAGGTGCTGAGGATAGTGGGTGGCTTCTCTCTCCCCCTTTTGTTCTTTTTGCATCATAATACTATATTGAACATGTATTATTTGTGTAATAACACTTCCTAGTAAATTAAAAAGAAAAGGCCAGGGAGAGAGTGCCAAGTTTCCTTTTTATTTACTCTCAAAATCTCTCTCCTCTCTCCCTCCCCATTCCTCCAGAGGAGCCCAAAGTTCCTGCCCTGTGGGCCTGGGAAGCAGGTTGTTTGGGAGAAAAAAGGCAGCCCTGGAACTCTCCTGACACCCAGGATCCCAAGGCTGGGTTTAAAAAGCCCCTGGTAAAGTGGCCAGGCCCTGATAAGGCCTTGCTGTTCCCCACGGTGAGTGGGTCCTTTAACATCTTCTCTCCAATTTTTGGTCATGTTGGAGGGCACTGGGAGGTCCAGCAGGAGACCACAGAAGTTACCTACTGCAGAGTGGGTAAGACTAAAAGTCAAAGTGCAGCCAGGAATTGCAGGCGCTGCGGGAGCCCGGCCTCTCCCAGACCTTGGGAGCCATCGTATTGAGAAGAACAGGACTTAAGGGGAGCGACTTGCCTTTGCTGGGCTGAGGTTGGAAGCCAGACCTCTTAGGTGGGCCTGGGGAGGCACAGGCCCTGTTCTCTCCTGCTCCTTCCAGCCCCCACCTGGTAAAGCCACAGGACACCCCTCTGGGACTACCCAGATCTGAAACTGGAGCCATTCTAGTGGGAAAACTGGGAACTTCTCAAAGACGGAGACCAGATTTATCCTGATAATTCTTGGGTCCTCAGTAAATGCTGCTAAGGAGGGAAAGGGCAGAGGAAGGAGGGAGAGAGAGGGAAGGGGGAGGGGGAGGAGGGAGTGTGGGCGTTGGCCTGGCACCACCTGTTAAAGACGGGGATACCGCCCTCCCCTGGGAGTGAGGATCCCTGGGCCTCTCCTTCTTCCTGGGGCCTCGGCTTCTCCCGAGCAGGGAGGGCTGGGACCCGAGGCCGCCAGGCGCCCTTTCTCCCGGCTCTCCCCTCCTCCTTCCCCTGCTCCCCAGGTTGGGGAGTTGCTGGCTCTTCGTGCGGTCGGTCGAAGGGGCGGGTAGGCAGGGGTAGACACCTTGGTGATTCGGGAGTTAATTGCTTCGTTCGTTGGAGCCACCCACACAAGGATCTTGGCACTTTCTTGGCTTCTCTTAATTCTGTGCCGGGTCCTCGGCCCCCTCCTCCCTGTCCGCCCTCCGCCTGTGATCTCTCCCGCTCCCTGTAAACGCTCCGGAGGGGCCCAGCCTGGCCGCCGCAGGCGAGTCTAAGTGGAGACGTTTCCAGGCAGCGGGAGCCCAGCGCTGCAGGGCACGGAGGACGGTGATCTGCCGAGTCAGCGCTTCCAAGTGAGGGAGCGGCCCCTGCGGCCTGGGTGCGGGTGGGGGGACAGCCGTGGGGAGACAGCGGTGGGGGGAGGAGTGCACACTGCAGCCCGCACACTCCAGCCTCACTCTCATCCCAAATACCTGCTCCCCTCCTGCCCACACCCGCGGGGACCCTGGAGGGGGAGCGCGGGCCGGTGAGTTCGTGCCTGGCCTTAACCTCACTTCTCTGGTCGCTCTGGTCTGTTTCCTCTTTAGAAAGCTATAACGACTCATAATAGTACTGACCCAGGGAATGAATGAATGTTTGTCAAAACCGTTTTGCAAACAAGGTAATGCCTTGGATGTGTGTGGTGTTGGGGGAGCTCACTTAGCCCTCTTCTCATGTGCTGGAGTGACAGGCTTTGGAATAAAGCCGCCTGCGAGTGACATTGAGAGAATCACTCGGCTTTCCTGTGCCTCACTTTTCCCTTATGTGAAGTGGGGGGTGGTGTTTGTGGGCCCAACTGTGAGTGTTTTAGAATTCAATGTGTTGATGCGTGTGAAATTCTTAGGTCCCAAAGTCTGGTTTCCCCACATGCTTAGGTCCCCTGTCTTGAGCAGCCCCAGAGGTGTGGCTGCTGTTACAGTCACCTCATTTTGCAAGTGGGGCCAATGAGGTCCTGGGCTCTGGGTGCCTTTCCCTCAGGTGCACAGCTGACAAGCAGCCAAGTCCATGCCTGCGGACTCCCTCTGCTGCTGCTTGACGGTGACAAGCAAGCTGGCATCCCCTTGTAGCTCTTCTGTTGCTTTTAGCTCCTGCCTCCTTTCCAGACTTTCCCCCTGAGGATAAAGTGTAACTTCAGGACAAGCAGAGATGCCCAGGACTGGACCAGCTCTGAGCTGTAGTTTGAGGTCCCCTGTCTTGACTGCAAGGCAGTGGGCAGAACCCTGGGCTCCTGCTGGCTCTGCAGAGCAGAGCAGAGTTCCCAGGTCTTGGAGTCAGACAGAGCGGGTTTGAAGTCTGCCTCCCTGTTTATTTCTGATGTCAATACCTCATCTCTCAGAGCCTAGTTCTGAAGGTAGCATCTACCTTGTGGGGTAATGTCAAGGCTTAGAGATGATTGTGCAAAGTCCCTCTCGAGTAACCAGCATTTACGGGTGCCCCTGCAAACTCCTACCTTCCCAAAGTCTGATTTCCCCACATGCTGGTAATCAGGTGGCTGGTCAAATGAACTTTTAATGCTGCAGCACATCTAATTTTGCCAAAAGGCCAACTGTTCTTCCTGGGAGCTCTGACAAGAGAGGGGTCAGGGAAGACCTGGTGCTAGTACCTAGACGTTAAAAGACCCTTTGGTATGTGTCCCAGATGAACTAACAAAGCTGGGAATGCTGAGTGTAGGAATGAATGAATATGCATTCACCCATGAGTCTCCTTTCTCATTGCTGCTGCCTCCTCCAGGCTACCACAGACCGGACAGCACTCTGGGAGTTGTTGATTATTATTATTATTTATATCTTCGTATCCCATTTTACAGTAGGATGCTGCCACTTTCTGCTCCTGGGCCCCTGGCAGACATGAACAGTCCATCAGGGGCTCCCGCTTGCCCCTTGACCTCAGAATGTGTCTCCATCCAGCATTCTATCATCAATTGAAATTATCCTATCCCAAGAACTGAGACTCACTTAGCTTCCCTGGCTAGCAAGTTCCCTAACAGTAAAAAATTCTTTTTATTTTATTTTATTTTTATTTATTTATTTTTTTGAGAGAGAGTCTCTCTTTGTTGCTCTTAGTAGAGTGCTGTGGCATCATAGCTTACAGCAGCCTCAAACTCTTGGGTTCAAGCAATTCTTTTGCCTGAGCCTCTGGAGTAGCTGGGACTATAGGTGCTGGCCACAATGCCCAGCTATTTTAAGAGATGGGCTGGTTGTTCAGGCTGGTCTCAGACTCAAGAGCTCAGGCAATCCATCCACCTTGGCCTCCCAAAGTGCTAGGATTATAGGTGTAAGCCACCACATTGTGCCCCCCAAATTATTAAATTCACTTGAAAAGTTTGGAGAGGAAGAGGCTAACGAGCTAGGCTCAGGGCCTGGTTTCCTGATACACACACACACCCCACACCAGTGCTCTGCATGCAACATCGGTTAGAAAGCTACTTCATTCAAAGGTTCTCCCATTTCTCTGACCTACTAAGATAACCCCAGACACTGTGAAGTGTAACGTACATAAACAAATGCTTCCTCTATGGCACACTTTCCTTAAAACTTAAAAAGCACCCCAACAATCACCCAGCAGCGGCACTGGCAATGAGATCAGGCAAGATGGAGTTCAGGTATCAGCTGGTTGCTAGAGCCAGGTACATTCCCTAGATCACAGAATAGGGACAGAGACCTCAGGGAGGCCCTGCACTGTAATGCATTAATCACTCATAACAAAGACTCAAATTTATTCTTATCTCTAAATAGAGAAATGCTTTTGACTAGCAAATTGAACATTTCCCTTTTCATCACTGCAAAGCCTGAATTTTCTCTTGATTTGTCACTTGCTAGACAAAAGGTACTCTTCCTGGAGCCCAGGACAAGCTGTGGCACCCCCTATCTCACCCCCTGCTGCCTGGATGGCCAAGGCCTTGCTGAGCCACTGCAGGCCAGGAAGACCTGGCTGGAACCACGTCTCCGTCCCCACCTTTTGGAGAAGACAAATGCCTGTCACAGCTTGGCTGCCCCTGAGCTGCAGGGGGTGGGCTTGGGGAGTCAGTTACCAGTAACTTTAGGCTAATTACATTGCTTCACTGGCCACATTTTTTCTATTTACCCAAAGCAAATAATGACATTTTCTTTGTTAAAGTGTTGAGCAGACTGCACTCATTTGCCATTTGGTCCTGAGGAGGCAGGAGCTAAATTTCTCAATCACTTCACCACCAAGCAATTGCTATTGCCCAAGTGTGCATGAGTCCCAAAGCCAGCTTAGTGCTCGAGGCCACCCAAGCCAAGTCTGCCATTTAGAGGTTGGCATGACCTGCTCACTCGGGCATGACGCAGGTCTCCTGATTCCTGGTGGAGTGCTGTCTCTGCCAGCAGAGAGGCCCTCCTTTGTCCCCAGCCATGGTAGGCTAAATGATTCTCCCTCTCCCTGGGGACAGGGGCAGAGGTGGTCTGCAAAATGAACCCTGTCTGCAGTCTCAGGCCAAGCTACTCTAATTACTATTAAAATTTAGAAATGCTGGCTCGGCTCCTGTATCTCAGTGGTTTGGGCACCAGGCCACATATACCGGGGATGGGGGGTTTGAACCTGGCCTGGGCCTGCTAAAACAACAACGACAACTACAACAACCAGGTGGGTGCCTGTAGTCCCAGCTACTTGGGAGGCTGAGGCAAGAGAATTGCTCAAGCCCAAGAGTTTGAGGTTGCTGTGAACTATGACACCACAGCACTCCACCAAGGGCGACATAGTGAGACTCTGTCTCAAAATTTAAAAATAAATAAATAAAATTTAGAAATGGGGATTTCTGCCACTGTGGCAGACAAATAGTTGAATTTTTGTCCCTTTCTATGGCCAGGAGGATCCCACAAATTTGTCACAGACAACACAAAGCAAAGACTTGTCAGGCTAAGGGATTTTCCTGTGATCAGGAACTTGAGAGTCCGTTTATGAAATAGCCGATCCAGCCCCCAAACAGACAAAGCTCTGCGCTCTCTAAACTTTATCTCCTCTTCTTAGAACTGTGCTGAGGCCCTTGGGGGTGAATCTGGTTCAGTAAAGTCCCAACAAAAGCACATGGTAAGAGATAATGAAGATTAAGGCAGAAGTTTCAGCAGAGCCCAACAACAAAATGGATTAACTAAGATGTTATCTCATCAAACCCCACAGCAGAAATGGCCCTCTAAGAGAAGAGCCATTCACAGCGACAGTGAGCAGATTGCCCATAAAAATCATCTTGTGGATTATCTAATCTAAGAGGGTTTTAGTACTTAAGGCAAGACACAGGCTTTGGTGCTATCAGAGAGAGCACTTTTCTGCTACTTCCTACCTGTCTCGTTACTGTGCAGAAAATGCATTGAGTTCCTTCAGTGAACTGACCTGGCCCCCAGCCTCAGAGGAGTGTGGTAGAGACATTGAGGCCTGGAAACTCGGCAGCCTTGTTTGGGTGATTCTTCCTTGAGCCTTTCAATTTAATTTAATATGATGTCATTGCTCTTAGAAAAGTTGCTACCTGGGGACACCAGTTTGGCAGTTTCTCAAAGAGCTGAACAGACTTACCCTATGACTCAGAAATTCTACTCCTAGGTATATACCCAAGATAAATAAAAATACATGTCCACACAAAAACTTGTAAACAAATGTTTGTGGTGGCACAATTTTTTTTTTTTTTTTTTTAATAGAGACAGAGTCTCACTTTATGGCCCTTTGGTAGAGGGCTATGGCATCACACAGCTCACAGTAACCTCCAGCTCAAGCGATTCTCTTGCCTCAGCCTCCCGAATAGCTGGGACTACAGGCGCTCAAGCGATTCTCTTGCCTCAGCCTCCCGAATAGCTGGGACTACAGGCGCCCGCCACAACGCCCAGCTATTTTTTTGTTGCAGTTTGGCTGGGGCTGGTTTTGAACCCGCCACCCTCGGTATATGGGGCTGGCGCCCTACTCACTGAGCCATAGGCGCCGCCCACGGTGGCACTATTTATAATAGCCAAAATGTGAATAAAGACAGCCACATCGTTTGTGAAATGAATGAATAAATAAAATGTTGCATATTCATTCAAGAGAATGTTATTCTGCAATTAAAAAAAAAAAGTGCTGATAGATGCTACAAGATGGATGAACTTTGAAAATGCTATTCTAAATGAAAGAAGGCTATCACAAAGACTACTCACTGTATGATTCCATTTATATGACATGTCCACAATAGGTGAATCTATAGAGACAGAAAATAATTTCGTGGCTGCGGGGAGGGGAATAGGGGTGACTGTTAGTGGTTATGGAGTTTCTTTGGGATGAAGTAAAAATGTTCTAAATTAGATTATGGTGATGGTAGCACAGCCCTGTGAATTTTCCAAAAATCATTGAATTGTACATATTTTTTTGAGATAATTTTGCTCTGTTGCCCCGGGGTAAATTGCCATGGCCTCAGCCTAGCTTATAGCAACCTCAAACTCTTGGGTTTAAGTGATGCTCCTGCCTCAGCTTCCCGAGTAGCTGGGACTACAGGCGCCTGCCACAGTGCTCACCTACTTTTTCTATTTTTAATAGAGATGGGGTCTCTTGTTCTTGCTCATGTTGGCTTCTAACTCCTGAAGTCAAGGGATCTACCTGCCTTGGCCTCCCAGAATGCTAGGATAGCAGATGTGAGCCACCACACCAGTCAAATTGTATGGGATACATGCATTGTAGCTCAGTAAAGTTGTTTGAATGAAAGTTATGGGTGAACAGGAAGTATCCAGCAGGTGATGTCTAGGCTGAGGCCTGTGGTGTGAGCAGGGGGAGGTAATGTTTGGGACTTTCTGCTACTTCTCCTAGGCAGGAGGAAGGGGGCAGAGGAAGAATTATGTAGTAAATGAGTGCTTCACCGTGGAGGAGAATGGGCAAAGGCTCCCGGGAGCGGGGAATGACTCCTGGAGCTGAAGGGAGGGCAGAGCGGGCGCTGGAATAAGGCAGCAGAGCTGGCAATGAGGTGAGCGAGGAGTTATGAGCAGAAAAGACCAGCAAGAGAAGGAAAGAAACTCCAACTCTGCTAGCAAAAAATGGAGCTCCACTCTCAATCCCTGGTCTTAAACTCTTCATTTCTTGGGGGAATCAGACAGTGAGTAATCTGGGCACGAACCCAAGTTTGCAGGCCTGATTTAACACCGGCCATGAGCCAGAGTAGCTCAGAATTCAGGCTAATGAACTGTGTGTGCTGCCCCTGCACACTGATTTGTCACGGACATTGGCAGAGGCAGGGAAGACCAATGTGGCAGCCAGTTTCTCCAGACACATACGTGCTTGTGTACATACATGCATATGAGCAGGAGCTCACAAACGTATGCGTGGGCACACAATCACAATGAGCACTCACAGACATGCACACAACCATACAAATGCACACGGAGATAAGCTCATGGATAAACAGTACACATGTTCAGGGAGAATGGGTTAGCACAAACACAGGCACACTCACATTCACATGCAAACACATGTCCCCACACACGGACATATATACATGCACAAGCACAGTGCTTTCACACGCATGTACACAACAGGCACACACATCTGCACGCACACACAGACATCCAGAATCGAGCACAGGCTCCCTTTTCTTGTCTCTTGGAGCTCAGCAGGGGTGCCCAGGAACCTGTAGATTCCACACAAACGAGCCCAGTCCTCATCCACTTGGCTGCCCCTTTTATGACTCTTTCCCAGCTGATTTACTCATGTCAGTAAACGTTGCTTTTAATAGCAGCATGGGCATCCTGCATTTTCTTCTGGGTGGGAAGATTCATGTGCATTACAGCCCATGTGGTGTCACATTTGTGGTGTCACAAATGTTCAAAAGTTGTTTAACTTCTGGGTCCATTTCCTTTCCTTCCTTTAAAACCTCAAGACCCTTGTGATGTCAACACCTCCTTCTGCAGGGGCTCCCAGCTCTGATGGCGTCATCTTGACACTTGACTCCTTTTTCTGGAGTATTGAAGGCCCTCCAGTTATAATCCCAACTTTGCTACTGGGACAAATGTCTAACCTTTCCTGGTCTGAATTTGCACCTCTGGATAATGGAGATGATACCTGCATCCTGCCAGGTGATCAAGAACACTGGACAGGTTCTAGGCAGTGAACACACTAGCATGGGGCCTGCAGCTCCAGTCTTCCCATCGGTCTCTCGTCTGCAGTGCCAGGACAGGGTGAGACACATGAATACTGGGGGATGCCAGCAGAGTGGCCAATCTTTTAAATAACAGTCTTTAATATTTGTTTGACATTTGTTTAGAAGAGGCACTGGGTGAAGGGCAGAGAAGAAGACCCTCCAGGGAAAGTCCTTGGACTGCAGCACCAAAGAATTTAGCGCCACCCCGGTCTTGCATACCTGGCTCTGGATAGTTGTGGACACTCTTGGGGTCTAGTGAACGACCCAGCTGTTGCTTGAGAAGGTCCCCAGGGGTAATACTCCCCACATGAGTGACTACTTAGAGTATTCTTTCTGAGCTGCTATTAGAGTTTGTGTCTTTAGGAAACTTCCAGGCTGGCCCCACCTTTTAATCAGGTTCAGGCTGTGGAGGGAGGCTTAGCAGAGCTAGCCTGGAATATTCCAGAGATACTTGAGGATGGGTTAGATCCACACTTCATGATTTGGTTGTTTCTTACCTGTGGCACAGCCCTATCCAGAGGTGATGTCTCTGCCTCCTCAGACACTGCTGAGGGCTGCCTCCTGCTCTCAGAATGAAGTACTAATTCTTCAGCATTCCAGGCCCCCCCTGACCTGGGTCAGCACGACAGCCTCTCCTACTGCTCTTCATCAGCCCTTGGAGGTTGAAGACCCGCTGCCCTGCTGGTCTGACTGTTTGTTGCTCCTGGCCCTGTTGAATCCCTCTGCATCTCCTCACCTTGACCTCACCTTGACCCTGCAGTGGACATGCCTGACTTCCAGGAACTTTGCTTATCTGAGGTTTTTCTGAGGACACAGGGCCTACTCTGGCTGCCAGCCTTGCTGAAAATTAGGGTTCCCTGTTCCACCACCACATCCCTCACTCAAACACTGAGGGGAGCAGGGATGTAAACAGTCCAGCTCCCTTGCTCTTTGATGAGGTAAATTTAAGGCTGTGTCCTATAGTCACCAGTTACCAACAGCACTAATGGGCTTGATAAGGCGCCCTTAGTAGGCTGCCTCCTCTCTCTCACTTCCTCGCTTCCTAAGGTGCCTTTATACCCTCCCAAATAAACTTGTGCAAAATCCCTGCCTTAGGGTTGCTTCTGTCTGGGGGAACCCAAACCAAGACAGGGCCTCCTTCTGGAACCCTCTGCCATCAGCCAACTCCACATGCAGACCCTCAAAGCCCAGTCAATGGGGACCCCATCTGAGATATGGGGTGTACTAATAGCTAAGACTCAGCGCCACACACATGCTGAGCACTTATATGTTCTAATCACCAATGCTCACAGATTAGATGGACCATCTGAAGAAGCTCTTATTATTACCGCCATTGTGCAGATGAGGAAACTGAGGCACCTTGTCTTAGGCCCTACAGCTAGAAAGTAATGGAGTTGGAACATTGTAGAGGTAAGGCCTGAGGTTATGGAGACAGAACCCAGTGGTATGCAAAATTGTTGATGTTTATACCTGTCTATGCTCCTGGTCGCATATGTCACTTTTCTTCTTCCTTTGTGATTTTGGATCAACTTTATGAAATGGAGCACAAAGGCCTAGACTGGTGGCTAGCATGCCTTAGGCCTTGAGAGTTTTTCCTAAATGACACTCCCAAACCACCTCTCACCTGGTGCCTCTCAGAGAGCCGTGTTTATTCCTTCCATGGCACTCTATACAAACTACCATATATACTCGAGTATAAGCCGAGTTTTTGTGCCGAGTTTGGGTTTTTCTGCACAAATTTTGTGCCGAAAAAACTTGGCTTATACTCGAGTATATAGGTATATTTATTTTTATTTTGTTTTTAGAAATTTGTTTGCTTTAAAGTCTATCCCTTTCATGCAATAATAAGCTGTGAAAGAGGAGAGTCCAATGTATTGTGGTTTTGTGTATCCTTAGCACTGACCACAGTACCTGGAGAATAGGAGGCATCCAAAAATATCTGCTAACCGGTGAATGACCCAACAGATCATCAAAGGGAACTGGAACCTTCTAGGTCGTGTTAGGGTCTGAGCTGGATTGTCTTCTCCATGACCTGGCTCATCCTCCTAGAACAGGGCTCAGGAACAGTAGACACGGTGCCCGAGTAACATGCAAATGAGCAGCAGAGGGCAGTTTCTTTCTTTCTTTTTTTTTTTTTTGAATTAAAAATTAATGTTTAATGTTTAAGTAATGTACTTTGGTCAAAATTAAATCTAA
>CAUYPK010067682.1:0-13918 GCA_963574355.1 Loris lydekkerianus | reverse complement strand
TGGAGTTAAATGATATCTCAAAGTAGTTTTGATTTGCATTTCTCTGATGATTAAAGATGATGAGCATTTTTTCATATGTCTGAAGGCTGTGCACCTGTCTTCTTTAGAGAAGTTTCTCTTCAAATCCCTTGCCCAGCCTGTGATGGGATCCCTTGTTTTTTTTCTTGCTTAATGCGTTTGAGTTCTCTGTGGATTCTGGTTATTAAACCTTTGTCAGAGATATAACCTGCAAATATCTTCTCCCATTCTGAAGGCTGTTTGCTTGCTTTACTTACTATGTTCTTGGCTGTGCAAAAGCTCCTTAGTTTGATCAAGCACTTGGCTCATTTTCAAGGTTAAAATCAACAGAATAGAACTTCTCAAACTATCAATATATTGTGTGTTCATAGCCCACACCCTTCAGAAATACTGTTAATGTTTTTAGCTGTCTGTGCTGTACTGGTTTCATGATGGAACCCATATTCAAAAGTAACACAGATTTTGACTTATTATGATTTCAAAAAAGGATGCACGAGTATGTACCTTCATAATAAAAAACAAAGCAAAACAAAACAAGAACTGTGAAAATAAAATGTCAGAGATCAGCTGTCAAAGTTAAGGAAATCAGACATTTCATACTTAACCTAAAATTAAGAGTTAATTGAATAAACAAACTTAAGAATTTAGGAGCTGTATGTCTCAGTGTCAGGAATGTTCACTTTAAAACATGCAACTCACTAGGTTCAGGGGCTTGTGAATGTGATCTCAGGTACTCTGAAGGCTGAAGTGGGAAGACTGCTTGTGGCCAAGAGTTAAGAAACCTGGGCAACTTATTGAACCTCTCATGTCTTAAGAAAAGGAAAAGTAAGATCTATAGCTAATTAACACGTGCTGTGACAAACCACTGCTTGGACTCAGATGTTGGGACAGATCTAGAAGTGTAAACATGAATTATGCAAATACAGAAATGTAGAGTATAATTACCATATATACTCAAGTATAAGCCGAGTATTTTTGGCACAAAATTTGTGCCAAGTTTGGCTTATACTCGAATATATATGGTATATTGAGAGAAAATACAAGCATTTGTTTCATTGGAAACTGGGCTGGAAGTCTGTAAGATGTTTTTAGAGACACATTATTATTATTATTATATTTTTTTAAATTTTGAGACAGTCTTACTTTGTGGCCCTCTGTTGAGTGCTATGGTGTCACAGCTCACAGCAACCTCCAACTCTTGGGTTTATGGGATTCTCTTGCCTCAGAGTACCAAGTAGCTGGGACTATAGGCGCCAGTCACAATGCCTGGCTATTCTTTTGTTGCCATTGTTGATTTAGCTGGCCCGAGGTGAGTTTGAACCTGCCAGCCTTGGTGTATGTGGCTGGTGCCCTACCCACTGAGCTACAGGTGCCGCCAACACTTTAAAAGTATAAAGAAGGTCACTGGGAAACAGGGAAGACATTCGTATACTTTTATCCATGCTTAGATACAAAGGTTGGAAGAATTCATGCCCGAGGAAGACTTTTTTGGTGAGTGAGACTGTATTATAAAGGAAGTATGGGTAATATAACTACATTTATCAACTTACTAACCTTGAAATTATGCATTTTTCAAAGGAAACTGATGATAAATAAAGCTGCTTTCCTTAAGGTGAATGGTCCTCAATTATTAGGATTTCATTTGTTTATTATTTTGTTCATTCTGTAGCAGAGAAAAGGGTTTGTATTGAGAATAAAGAAAAATTTCTTCTTGAGTTCTTGACTTAGAGTACTGAGGATAATAGGGGAAAAGAGGGAATATCTTTCTACTTTCTTAACCTGTGCATATGTGAGATTTCTGTGGGTTCTGCTCTCAGATGGTACAGGGTCTAGTGGACTGAGAAAAACAAACTTAAAAGAAGTGTGTTGTCTGGGAAAAATAATATTTAATTTCATTTTATTTTTCTACAGAATATGTGCAAGAAAGGCATGCACAGGGTGGATTAGGAGGCAAGTACATCACTTCAGACAAATTTAGCTCACGCCTACATATCCTAGTACTCTGAGAGGCTGAGGTGGGTGGATTGCTTGAACTTAGCAGTTTGAAATTAGCCTAAGCAAGAATGAGACCTCATCTCTATTAAAAATAGAAAAAATAGCCACGCCTGGTGGCCCACATCTACCTGTTTAAAAAAGAAAAAAATCCTTTTGATTTTGGTTTGCACTGGGCACTGATTTGTTTAGACACTGCAGGGAATTCCAACATTTACTGGCAAGGTAAAGTGCAGGAAACTTGCTGGTGGAAGTGCCACCAGAACTCCCAGGCTCCTGGATGTTCTCAAGAATTCCTATCAGTTTTGTCAATGCCATACTTGCGGATTTATCACTAGGTAAGAGACAGCTTGAGTTCATCTGACAAATCGCTTTAATCCTGGGGCTGAGGCTGAAAAGGGCTCAGAAGGCCTTTTGTTAAGCACCAGGCACTTGTGTATTGAGGTGCTTACAGTGACAGGTGATTAGTATACTCCTGACAGAAGGTATTCTTGCATCTGGACCCCTGGCAGCCTGCTCTTACCTTTCAGACTTGCTACAGGCCTCAAGAGGGTGAGAGGACAAGGGGTATCCAAATTGCCCTGGCTTCCCCCTGCTCCCACCATTGTTTTTGGCTGGAGGAATTCTATATATTAGTAAAATTGGGTGCTTTGTTGAGGTGTGGGTAGTGGAGCCAGGAGGAGCATTGGGGTGAAATAAATGGCTTTCTCCATCACTCTGTCAGCAGGATAGGCTACTTGGTTTTGACACGTTTAGCTAATGTCAGCTTCTTTCTGTGGACCCTCTCAATGTTTACTTTGTGAAGGGATGTATGACTTTTTGTTGGATAAGAGTTTTCTGAGGGCCTCGCTGTAGTTGGTTATTTTTTAGAAGTTTATTCTCCCAAACAAGATGGCCATTGTGCACATATATGCTCCATACTTTGTGAGTAGATTAGCAGGGAAGTCTGATACAGGATCTTGACAACATAAAATACAGTTTGTGATCCCAATGATTAAATTTACATTGACCTGTGGCAGTTTGGACTTTGTACAGTAATTTCCATACTGATTTGTATGCATAAAAATCCCTGCTAAAATTGAAGACCAAAAACAAACCTAATTTATTATTTTGGTACACACTAGATGAACTGCCGGGTAAACAGTGAGTCAGGTAATGGAGTCAGGGGCAGTGCAGGTGAGGATCCTAAGAGATTCTGGAGCTCACAATTTTGAGATCTTCGCCCTTAGGGTTTCATCATGTGGGGAGGGGTATGTATTTAGGGGAAACAAAAGTTAACCGGCTTTATTGCACTGAAGAAGCTTGAAGTCTTAACTGAGACGAGGGGAGATTCATTTAAGGTCATAGGGTTATCCTGAACCATTTCTGAGACCCTGCAAATCCAAATTCTGTAGTTCGGAGCCCTAGAAGTCCTTACAAAACCACCAAAAACTTGGAAGAGTTGAAAGATAATAAAGTAGTCCTTACCCGGCTCCGCCCCTCGATACCCCCCCCTCGGAACCCCCCCGTCGCCCCACCCCCAGCAGCCCGTGAGCTTTAGACCCTTCAGAGGGCGCGAAAGTGTAAGGCGCAGCGCATGTTGGCGCAGCGTATGTTGGCGCAGTGTATCTTGTCGGAGTGCTGTTGTAGGCAGACCTTAACGGTTGCGGCTGTGGGAAGAGGCGCCCACATCTTGGCCGGCTGGATCGCTTCAGGAAACTCCAGGTGCCCCAGAAGGCAGGAGATGGGGTGATGTGGGGGAGAGTGGGCTGGGGTTAAGGAAGGTATCTGCTGGAGTCCTGGTCTAGCAGAGCCTCCGGTGAGAGATCCGTTGGCTCGAGGGCTGAGAGGCTCGACCAGAGTTGGGAGCTGGGAGGGTTGGAAACCCGCAAGATAAGCTAATTAGCCAGATAGCTAATTCTAGACAATTTAAGAAAGAAAGAAAACCTCTTGTAGAGAGGTGGCCTGGAGTCAAGGGTTAGCAGGCCAAGGCAGCGTTTTCAGTTACCTATCAGGGTAAAATTCCGCCGCCGCCCTCTCTCTTCAGCCCCTCCGGCCGCGGAGGACTTTTCTCTCCGCAAGTGGTGTGGGGCCAATGCTCATTTCACACATCCGCCTAGGGAACAGCAATTAGTCAAAGACTGGGAATGGGAAACCAAATGTTTAGTATCTCTGCAAGCATCCTATAAACCGAGCTGGTGGCGGCCTTTGACAATATAGCCTCAGGCTTCGGGTGTGGGTATTTCGCTAAATTTGGGGTATACAGAAATTAGGGATAGAATGAGGAGAGGACGTGGGTACCAATGTTTGCTACCCCAGAGCTTCAGTGGGTTTGACTCAAGGTACAGAAGAGAAAAGAGTACTCCACCGTGTCTCGGGGATTGCCTTTTTTGGTAGAAGCGTGCGGGATTTTGTTAAGGCCCAACTTCTTGCAAGCCACTTTCCCATAGTTTCTCCAGCCTTCATCCACCCCCTTCTCTTTATGTCTCTAAATTCAATGCTATTCCTAAAGTAAAATTAACTTTTGTAGGGTTGAGACTTAAAAATAGACCAATAGATTACTGATACAAGAGAAAAGTGGGTTTAAGTCTCAATGAGTAGGAATTAAATTTGTGTTTTTATCATATATTTAGGCAAGAGGACTAAGGAAGTCTTCCAGACTCCTTCAAGTAAACAGTGTTTGAAATAGTGATTTCAAATGAACAATTAAACCGGCAGTTAATTCCTCTGCACATTCAGGTCTGAGTGGCACATTTTACTAGCTGTGGCCGTGGGCTCCACAAACCAGGATTTTTTTTTTTTCTTAAATACAACTGAAAAATTACTCATTTTTAGTACCAAAGAAAAAATATTAGGGACGTAGCTGACCTTAAGCACAAACAATTACTTTAGCTAGCTAGTCGTATTCCTATATGAAAATATTCTTCATGGTTTACCGCTTTCCCGTTACTATAGTTCTTTGCACTCTTTTAAAAGAACTTTATAAGAAAAGAAATTTTTTTCCCCTAAGTAACAGAATTATATGGCTAGGAATTGATTTTAGAATCTTATCTAGATGCTTTTTGGAAAGCTTTGTGGTCATTGTTTTGGGGGAAGGGAATGGCAGCTGCCAGAGTAGAGAGACTAGGTTGGAGGAAACAAGAAGGGAGACCACATGTGCCCATAGTCTTGTTTCATAAGACTTAAGTCTGGGTCTTACCAGGGCTTCGGGTTGGTTTCAGTAAAGTCTGTTAGGGATTACTACTGTAATGTTGTAATTTTTTTTTTTTCCATAAATTACTAGCATGAGAAAAAAATAATTCTGGATTCTTTGAAAATTACCCAGTGACTGATGGGCGGAGTATAATGAATCATATTTTACCTTTTGGAAAGGGAGCTGATACCAGATATTTTATGTTTGCTTTTTTCCTTGTAGCAACCAGATGAGGAATAAACTTTTTCTAATAAAGAATTATGTGTTTTTTCCCTTTAGACACTCAGAATAACACCTAAAATGTTACTGATCTTTACCTCTCTGAAATTAATTTCTGCAATAAGAAGGTATTTTCTTAGGACTACTTTTTCTCACCTTCTTTGGTTTTTTACCCTTCATTTATTGTTTAGTTTATCTGCAAAGCAGGTAGGTTGTGCTTGTTAAATGGTGTGTATAAGGATGTTGTGAAATGAAAGGATGGGATGCCTTGGCTCTTGTATGTTTATAGAGGGAATAGACAAGGATTTACATAATGTGAAAGTTTTGTAATTTATTTCTTTAATGAGTAGGCCTTGGCGCTATTCAAGTTCACATTAAGAATCTTTAAGTACCTAGGAGTTTGTCTAATTAAACTGAGTTTTAAGTCATAAAGCTAGAACATATTATCTAGCTTTTTTTGTTGTAGAACAACAGAACACTTTTTTTGTAGAAAACAAACACTTTTTTGTTGTTGTTGTTTTGTTTTTTGAGACTGAGCCTCAAGCTCTCGCCCTGGATAGAGTGCAGTGTTGTCACAGCTCACAGTAACCTCCAACTCCTGGGTTTAAGAGATTCTCTTGCCTCATCCTCTCAAGTAGCTGTGACTACAGGCCGTGCCCCTATACCTGACTGTTTTTTGGTTGTAGTTGTCATTGTTTGGCAGGCCCAGATTGGAACCCGCCAGCTCTGGTCTATGTGGCTGGCTGGCACCTTAGCTGCTTGAGCTACAGGCTCCACCCGACAAACACTTTTGAACACTTTTCTCTCCTTTCACTGCACGCCTTCAGACATAGATAAGACCCCTGCTGTACACTTTGGAAATCATTAATGAGCTAAGGTGGGAGGATACTGACCTGATAAAAGCCATTGCTCAAAGCAATGTCACTTAAAGGTATAAGGCATTCTTTAGAGCAATGGTTCTCAACCTTCCTAATGCCACAACCCTTTAATACAGTCCAAAGGGGTCGCAACCCACTGGTTGAGAACCTCTGCTTTAGAGAGAGAACCAGTATTTCTGCCCAGAGGAAAGTTTATAATAAAGTAATGTTTTTGTTAAATCATAAAATGAACCTGGTATAAATGTTAACTTAAAAATCTGTTTACAGCTGATTAGTGATGTAATTTGTACTAATTATGATTATGGAAATGCTCAACTTAATCAAATGCAAAAGGAGATATTTTGATTAGTGGAGCAAGTATTCAATGAGGTGGACAATTTCTGAAACATAAGAACCATTGTTCTGTGATAGTATAGGCCTGCCTGGTCTGTGACCCAGAGACATCTCTTCTAAAATACCAGCATGGCCATGGCATGTCTACCCATGTTTTGCTAAGCATAGAGTCTAAACCCCTTTGAGTCTAAACAACCTTTAACTCCATCTGAGGAAAGGAGCTGGGTAATTTATGCTTCCTTTATATACTCCAAGGAGAAAGTTCTGGAAGATTTAGAAGCCATATAGAAATCTATTTGAAATGGCAGAGCTTTTTAAAATTTTTATTCCATTTTAAATCATATTTTTTATTTATTTAATTTTTATTTTTATTTGTTTATTTTTTGCGGCAGAGTCTTACTATGTTTCCCTTGGAGGAGTGCATGGCATCACAGCTCACAGCAACCTCAAACTCTTAGATTAAAGGGATTCTCTTGCCTCAGCATCCCAAGTAGATGGGACTATAGGTGCCTGCCACAATGCCCAGTTAATCACATTATTAATGAAAATCATAACTGTATACATTTATGGGGTACAATGTGATGATTTGATATACAATGTGGAGTGCTTAAATTGATTAACATAGCCATTATGTCATTTATTTTTGTGGTAAAACATTTATGATTTAGTTATTTGGAAATAAACTGTTGTGCACATTACATAAAATCCCACCAAATGCTCTCTCTCCTTTCCCCAATAACCCTTTCCCTGTCCCTTCCCCTTCTTTTCACCTCTCACTCTTGCTAGATTGTATTTGTGTTCTATCATTCATAGGAGTATGTGTTTATATATTGGTTTCATGGTAGTATTGAGTATATTGTATACTTCTTTTTCCATTCTTGAGGTACTTTACTAGGAATGTATTCCAACTCCATCCAGGTAAACATAAAAGACGTAAAAGCTCCATCTTTTTTTATGGCTGAATAGTATCCCATAGTATGCATATACTACAATTTGTTAATTCATTCATGGGTTGATGGACATTTGAGTTGCTTCTGTGACTTGGCAATTATGAATTGGGCTGCAGTAAATGTTCTGGTGCATATATATGTCTATGGTAAAATGATTTTTGTTCTTCTGGGTAATACTGAATTGTGGAATCAAATGGAATGTCAACTTTTAGTTCTTTCAAGATTCTCTGCACTTTTTTCCTTAAAGGTTGTATTATTTCACAATCCCACCAGCAGTGTGGAAGTGTTCCCTTCTCTGCATATCCACTCCAGCAAAGTTTTGGGACTTTGTGATGTGGGCTAATCTTACTGGGGTTTCATTAATATTTCATTATTATTCATTAAGTGGTTTTTGATTTTCATTTATCTGATGATTAAAGATGATGAGCATTTTTTCATGTGTTTGTTGGCCATTTATCTGTTATCTTCAGAGACATTTCTATTCAAGACTCTACATTTCTATTCAAGACTCTTGCTCACAAAGAAATGGTGTTGCTTGTTCTTTTCTTATTCATTAATACAAGTTCTCAGTAGATTCTTATTATTAGATCTTTGTCAGATAATCTGCAAAAATCTTCATCCATTCTGAAGCCTGCTATTGTAGTGCCCTTAACTTTGAGGAATGTTTTTAGTGTCCATTCTTATTATCAGTAGATTCTTATTATTAGATCTTTGTCAGATAATCTGCAAAAATCTTCATTTATTCTGAAGTCTGCTATTGTAGTGCCCTTAACTTTGAGGAATGTTTTTAGTGTCCATTCTACCCAAAGCAATCTACAGATTTAATATAATCCCCATTAAAGCACCAATGTCATATTTTGAATAACTTCAAAAAATAGTACTTTGTTTTATATGGAATCAGAAAAAGCCCTGAATAGCTCATACGATTCTTAGAAATAAAAGCATATCTGGAAGCATCACATTACCAACTTCAGGTTATAGTACAGAACTGTAGTGATAAAAACAGTATAATACTAGCACAAAAATAGAGACGTAGATCTGGGGGATAGAATAGGGAATCTAGAGAAGAACCCAGCCACATATCTTCATTTGATCTTTGATAAGCCTAACAAAAACATGCATGGACTCCCTGGAGACTCTGTTTTTATCTTTTTTAATTCTATGTTTTAAAGTATACAGCAAAAATTTTCATATTTTTCATACTAACAAAGGAAATTTGAATTAGGGAATAGTTTGGCTTCTAGTAACTGTGTATGAGATAGGAGAAAGAAAATTTCCTCTGATGATCTCTACACCAGTTATTTTGTACTTGGATTTTGGTCTCAAAAAAGTTCAAGGACAGTGAGTATGTTAATGAGCACACAGTGGTCAAGGGCTGTTGACTTCAGACAAAAGATTCTTTACCTATAAGCCAACATATTTTTATTTTTTTTATTTTATTAGAGAAAAAGTCTCACTCTGTTGCCCAGGCCTAGTGGGAGGAGATTTCATCATAGGTCATTGCAGCTTGGAACTCCTGGGCTTCAGTGATCTTCCCAGCTTAGCCTAATGAATTGCTGGGACTACAAGTGCGCACTGTCATGCCAACCAAATTTTTAATTTTTTGTAGAGACAGGATTTTGCTGTGTTACCCAGCTTGGTCTTATAATACTAGACTTAAGCAATCTCCTGCTTCAGCCTTATAGAGGGCTAGGATTACACGTGTGAGCCAGTGTGCCTGGCCTACACCAGCATTCAATGGCAAGGTACAGGCTTAACTACAGTAAAAAGAAATGGCCAAACCTGGAATAACAATTAAAATGCTGTGAGAAGCTAAATCACACACTAATCATAATCTTCTTAATAAAATGTATTTTTTTTTACATTTCACTCATGGAGCATGGTGGAATATGCTGTGTACACCATTGGTGGACATAGAAAATAAGGAGGGAAAGGCATTTTTGGCTTTTCTATACTCACTAAACACTAACTCCTCATTCCCTTTTGGCAACCACTATTCTACTTTCTGTCTATGAATTTGACTACTCTAGGCATCAAATATATAAGTCATTTTCACTTCGCATATCTTCAAGGTGTAGCTCATGAGAATTTCCTTCCTTTTAAATAGTAATTGTATTTCATTGTGTGTATGTACTATTATTTATCCATTTCTTAGTAGACATTTCAGTTGTTGCTATGTTTTTGATATTATAATGCTGCTGTCAACACTGGTGTACAAATATTTATTCAAATTCTTGCTTTCAGTTTCTTTGGAATTATATCAAGAAATGGAATTGCTGAATAAAATGGTAATTTGATGTTTTAATGTTTTTGAGGAAGCATTGTATGTTTTACCAGAGTGACTGCATGATCTTATGTTCTCAGTAGCAATTAAATGTGTTCTCATTTTTCCCACATCCTTCCTAAGATCATTTTTTTTTTAATTTTGGCTTTTTATAACTAATGAATGAAAATTAGTATTAGTATTAGTATTTTTATAACTTACCTAATGGATGCAAATTAGTATTAGTGTTTTTAATTCGCATTTTAAAAATGATTAGTAATTTTGAACACATTTGTAGATGGTTGTTGACCACTTCTCTATCTTTGGTGTCTTTTTAAGATCTTTGCCCATGTTCTAGTTGGTTTGTTTTGTTAGTGGTGTTGAGTTATACTTTATATGTTTTGGATTGTAATTCTTTATTACATGTATGATTTGCAGATCTTTTTTCCTGCTGTGTTATTTATTTCATTCTAGGGATAAGGTCCTTTTTAAGAAAATACTTAAAACTTTTAAGTTGTGGTAATAAACCCATAACATTTATTATCTTAATCATTTTAAGTGTGCACCCAGTTTCCAAACTCAGAACTTTTCACTTGCATAAACAAAGACTCTATCCTCATCATTTCCTGATGATTAGTGATGTTGAACATTTTTCATGTATCTGTTGGCCATTTGTGTTTTGTTTTTTGAGAAATATATAATCAGATCCTTTACACGCTTTTTTTTTTTTTTTTAGACAGGGTCTCACTATGTCACCCTCAGTAGAGTGTAGTGGCGTCATTGTTCATAGCAACTTCCAACTCTTGGACTTAAGTAATTCTCTTGCCTTAGCCTCTCAAGTAGCTGGGACTGTAGGTGCGTGCCACAACACCCTGCTATTTTGTTGTTGTGGTGGTGGTTGTAGTTGCGATTGTTTGGCAGGCCTGGGTTCAAACCCACCAGCTACAGGTGCCGAGCTACAGGTGCCGAGCCCTTTGCACACATTTTAATAGAATTATTATTATTATTATTATTTTGCTGTGTGTTGAGTTGCTAACTAATCAGTGGTTTTCAACCTTCCTAGTGCTGCGACCCTTTAATACAGTTCCTCATGTTGTGGTGACCCTGAACCATAAAATTATTTTTGTTGCTACTTTATAACTGTAATTTTGCTACTGTTATGAATCGTAATGTAAATATCTGACATGCAGGATGGTCTTAGGTGACCCCTGTGAAAGGGTTGTTCGACCCCACAAAGGGGACGCAACCCACAGGTTGAGAACCGAGATGTTACTCCCTTGTCAAACAGTTTTCACTCATTCTAAATAAATAAGAAAGTTGTTTCTTCACTCTATTTTTTTCTATGAACTTGTGTATGGTTATGTCTCTTCAGTTTTGATAGCTTCCTTCACTATGCAAAAGCTTTTTTGTTTGTGTCATTATCTATTTGGGCTTTTGTTTCTATGCTTTTAAAGCCATAAAATTATTGCCCATTATTTAGTTAGGTTGATTTCTTAATATTGAGTTAAGTTATTAACCCCTATTATGGATTATCTCTTCTCTTTGTTGTTTCCTTTTCTGTGCAGAATCTTTTTAGTTTGATAAAATGCTGTTTGTCTATTTTTGGTTTTGTTGCCTGTGCTTTTGGGATCATATCCAAAAATTGTTACCAAGGTAAATGTCATGGGCTTTTCTTCTTTTTTTACAGGCAAATGTCATGGGCTTTACTTCTTTTTTACAAGGGGTTTAATATTTGCATCTTTCGTCTAGTGTGAAGTGACTTTTATGTATAAGAGTCTAAAGTCATTCTTCTGCATGTGACTATTCAGTTTTCCCATAACCATTTATTTGTTAAGACTGTCTTTTTGTGAAACATAACATGTTCTTGGTGCTTTTGAAAATCTGAATTGACATTGAATATGTGAGTTTATTTGCGGGTTTTTTTCTTCTGCTACACCAGTCAATATGTCTGTTTTTATGGCAGTACCATGCTGTTTTCAGTCCATTTTCTTTGTGATATATTTGGAAATCAGAGAATATACTGCCTCTGCCATTGTTCATTTTGCCTAAGACTGCTTTTCTTGTCTTTTTTTTTTTTAATTTCAGATTAAGGGCATAATAAACAAAAAATACATCATTTGTATTTGTTAGGTAAAATTCATGTTGTAGTTGAGCCCCTCACCCAGGGGACATGCAATATACCCTTATATTGTGCCTTTAAGTGAGAGTTTACCAATACCCCTCCTCCCATCTCCTTTCTGTTCCCCTCCCACTTGAATATACTTGGGGTTTTCTCTCATGTTGGGGTGTAGTTATTTATGTATTGTTTTCATATTAATATTGTGTACATTGGATACTTGTTTTTCTATTCTTGTGTTTTTCCTATTCAAGCTCTTCTGCAGTTTCATAAAGAAATTTAAGGCTTGTTTTTTAATGTCTATGAAAAGTGTGATTGTAGGCTCAGCGTCCATAGCACAGTGGTTATAGTGCCAGCCACATACATTGAAGTTGCCGGGTTCCAACCTGGCCTGGGCCAGCTAACCAACAATGACAGCTGCAACAAAAAATAGCTAGGTATTGTGTCGGTTACCTGTAGTCCCATCTACTTGGGAGGCTGAAGCAAGAGAATCTCTTAAACCCAAGAGTTAGAGGTTGCTGTGAGCTGTGACAGCACAGCACTCTACTGAGGGCCATATAGTAAGACTGTCTCAAAAAAAAAAAAAGAAAAAGAAAAATGTGATTGTATTGAATCTATGGATTGCTTTTGGTAAAATGGGCATTTTCATAATATCAGATCTTCATGGGATACCTTTTTCTTTGTCTATATTTTCTTTAGTTTCTTTCATAGTGTTTTATAGTTTTCAGTATACATGTTTTTTTTTTTTTGTTTGTTTGTTTGTTTGTTTTTTGAGACAGTCTCAAGCTGTTGCCCTTAGAGAATGCTGTGTTATCACAGCTCACAGAAACTTCCAACTCTTGGGTTTAAGTAATTCTCTTGCCTCGGCCTCCCATGTATCTGGGTCTGCAGGAACCCCCCCAATGCCCAGCTATTTTTGTTGTTGTTGCAGTTGTCATTTTTTTTTTTTAAGCTGGCCCGAGTTGGGTTTGAACCTGTCAGCCTAGGTGTATGTGGTAAACCTACCCACTGAGCGATGGGTGCCACTGTTAACATACATATTTTTAATACCTTTGATTAAATTTCCACCTAAGGATTATATTTACTTTTAATGTTGTTATTAGAGGTGAGATTGTTGGCTCGTCACCCATATCTCAGTGAGTAGGGTACCGGCCACATACACGGACTCTGGTGGGTATGAGACCGTCCTGGAACTGCTAAACAGCAATGACAACTGCAGCCAAAAAATAGCCAAGCGTTATGGCAGGTGCCTGTAATCCCAGCTACCAGGAGGCTGAGGCAAGAGAATTGCTTAAGCCCAAGAGTTGGAGGTTGCTGTGACCAGTAACACTATGGCACTCTACTGAGGATGAGATAGTGAGACTCTGTCTCAAAAAAAAGAAGTGGGATTGTTTTCTTAATTTCCTTTCTAGATAGTTTGTTAGTATATAGAAACACTATTGACTTTTATGTGCTTTGTTTGTGTCCTGCAATTTTACTGAATTTATCAGTGCTAGAAGTTTTTTGGCAGGGCCTTTAGGACTTTTTAATTATAGGATCATATCATCAGCAAAAGAGACAATTTCACATCTTCTTTTTCTGTTAAGAAGTCTTTTATTTCTGTCTGTTGCCTAATAAGTTTGTCTGGACTTCTAGAACTATGTTGAAAAGAACTGGCAAAAAGTGGGCATTATTGTTTTGTCTCTGACATAAAAGGAAAAACTGTCAACTTTTTGTTGTTGAGTATGATATTGGCTATGGGTTTCTTATGTTGCCTATATTGTGTTGAGGTACTTTTCTCGAGTTGGGAGGTTTTATTATGAGTATTGACATTGTCAAATGCTGTTTCTATTTCTTTTTTTTTTTTTTTTAATTTTAATTTTTTTTTATTAAATCATAGCTGTGTACATTGATATGATCATGGGGCATCATATACTAGCTTCATAAACCATTTGACTCATTTTCATCCCAATATTCAACATAGCCTTCCTGGCATTT
>CAUYPK010067681.1:0-12961 GCA_963574355.1 Loris lydekkerianus | reverse complement strand
GCCAATTTCTTCAAGTGTTTTCCATGCACTTTCTTCTAGTATTTTTGTAATTTCATGTCTTAAGTTTAAATCTTTAATCCATTGCGAGTCTATCTTAGTTAATGGTGAAAGGTGTGGGTCCAGTTTCAGTCTTCTGCAGGTCACCAGCCAGTTCACCCACTGAATATTTTTAATTGACTTGTCAAAGATCAAATAACGGTAAGTAGCTGGTTTCATCTCTTAGTTCTCCATTCTGTTCCAGACATCTAATTCTCTGTTTTTGTGCCAGTACCATGCTCTTTTGATCAATATTGATTTATAGTATAGTATGAGGTCTGGTAGTATGATTCCTCCTGCTTTGTTTTTATTTATGAGTAATGTCTTGGCTTACATGTTTACATAGATGGAGCTGGAACATATTCTTCTTAGCAAAGTATCTCAGAATGGAAGAAAAAGTATCCAATGTACTCAGTCTTACTATGAAACCAATTTATAGCTTTATTATGAAAGCTATAACCCAATCATAGCCCAAGACAAAGGGGAAAGGGGGAAGGGTGGGTGGGGAGGAGGGAAGGAGAGTAATTGGTGGGACCACACCTACGGTGCATTTTACAAGGGTACATGTGAAATTTACTAGGTGTAGAATATAAATGTCTTAACACAATAACTAAGAAAATCCGTGAAGGTTATGTTAACCAGTGTGATGAAAACATTTTAAATTGTATATAAAACCAGCACATTGTACCCCATGATTGTATTAATTTACACGGCTATGATCTAATAAAAATAAAATAAAATAAATAAATATGGGAAAAACAAACAAACACCGTGGAAGTGTCAATTTCTTACTCTCCTTCTTACCAACTTTTTGGCCTTTTAGATTTTCAAATTTGTCTCTCCAGGTTCACTGGGTCACTGAAGGCTTCTGGCTCCTCTGCACTCAGTAGCAGTCCTCTGACTGGCAAGATCATGCATTTTCACCTCCTTCCCTTTGCCCAGGTGAAGCAAATGCCCCCAGAGTACTAGTGTTGCAGAAGGTCAGTGGGCCAGCCCCCAGCATTTCTTGTCTCTGGAATCTTAATCCCCCCAAACATATATCATTTAGCGGCTCTTCTCACACTTTAGATAGATTTATGCATGTGTATTTTGTCCAAAATTTCTTCTAAGAATAAAGAAACAATAGCTGGAATTGATACATTAATTTTTTTTAAAAAAGACTTCTAAGAAATAGAAGTTACTCTGTTGTACCTGTGAGTGGAATTTCTCCTAAGCCCTGCCATTATGATTTATTATCTAACACACAGATCTGTTATAAAACTTACTTTTGCTTTTCATTGGGTAAGTTTTGTGTGTTTAAAAAGATGTGTCCATCTATTTAACAAGAAATTTTCATTAAGAATTTTACCCACATAAATAAGCTGCAGATAAATGCTTCTCTTATTGAGTAACTAAATTATCAAGTACATGGAGAGTAGTCATAACTTGAAAATATTTAGTAAAATTAATGTTTAAATGTTGTTGGTAGAGATTTAAATACTCAAGAAATTATATCTCTAAGTTATCTGACAAATTCCACATAATATGCATAGATTCTAGAAGACAAAACCATAACAAAATGAAGAAACAGGGAATCCTAATTATATTCTTAAAAAAGTCTTTAGAAGTCCTTTTAAAAAGGTTAAGATGAGGAGAATGGATTGTGATCAGCAAAGAAAAAAATAGTAACTATGAAATAAAATCTTTTGGTTCCAATTTGATTGATAAAATGAATAACATAGTACTGCATTATAATTCAAAATGTAAAATAAATATTCATGAGTCATGTGTATATAAGTAAAGGATAGAATAAATAAATAAATATGGAGAGTAGGCAAATATTTTGTGCAGAAGAATTCCAAATGCTTTCTGCTGACACTCTTATGAATGTGGCATATATGTGTGTGGTATATATATATATATATATATATATATATATATATATATATATATATATATATCACTTATGTGTGGACTTATGTGTGGACCACACAGTGACATTTTCCCCAAAGAGTACAGCATCAAAATGGGGAAAGAGTAATATTTCAGTAGGAAAAACCTGACAAACACTGTTTCAGCCAGGTGATCAATGTAAACATCAACAGTGATAGTTCATATTGAAAATATGTACTCTTGATCTGATGTGATGAAAAGTACACTTCAGCTCTGTAGTCTAACTCCCCAAAACACACCACAAGGAAAACACAAAACAACCTTCCAAACAGGGGCATAGTACACAATATCTGACCAACACTTCTTGAAACTGTCAAGGTCATCAGAAACAAAAAGGAATTGAGAAACCATCACATTCCAGGTGAGCTCACAGAGACATGACGACTAAACATCACATGGTGTTTTTGATGGGATCCTGAGGCAGGAAAGGACATTAGTTAAAAACAAAGAGAATCTGAATAAAGTATGACTTTACTTGATAATAATGTGTTAATATGATTTCATTAGTGACAATAAATAGAAATTCAGGGATGCTATTAATATTTGGCAAAACTGGGTACAAGGCATATAGGGTTTCTCCATATTGTCTTTGCAATTACCGTATATACTCAAGTATAAGCCAAGTTTTTTTAGGCACAAAATTTGTGCCGGAAAAAACAAACCCGAACTATACTCGAGTGTATACGGTATCTTGTGAACTAATGCTATACTCAATTTTCTAAGAAAAAAAGTTTTTAAAAAAGTTTTTTTAAAAAAGTAGTTTGATTTCTCATACTTTTTAGAGAAGAAACTTCATAATCAGACAAGACCTGATGAAGGCACTTCATAATCAGATGATGCCATCTTATGCCTAGTTTTCTAATTTCCAGTATATACAGGCTGTTATAAACTGACTAAAAGGCTGACTAAAAGGCTAACTTGAGTTACTCTTTCCCTGTTGATATGTTAGTTTACTACTTGCCAATAAATCTGAATAAATCATATGCATGTAAACTACACAAGACCAAGGCCAACACAAAAATGATTATATTTATACTCTAAATTTAACCTATAATTTCAACAAGTATTCTTTATGCCCAGGATATGCAGGCAATTTAATAAAAGTGATATATGGGTTGAGGAAAAATTTGCTGAACTATTTTATGTTTGCAAACATTCTTTATTCAAGTCCTAACTACAAGTTACTTCTAGCATGTAAATTATCCCACCAGATAATATCTCTTCATGATATAACTTTTACAATGCACACTGTATTTTTCTGTGAAATTCCCTTTGTCTTTACAAATGAACATTTTATTTCAATACTATGTTCTAAGGTTCAGTATGGTTTGGCATTTGTTTATTAAAACAGCATTACTTTGAATTAACAACGCATGTATAATGATTGTTACGATAACACTTTTGAAATGATGGCTATTTGAGCACCATTGTTTTTAATCTAATCTCTTGTCTTAACAACCTTTAGACCATTTTCTTCCCCAATTAGATTTTTATTCATTTTATAATTTTAATAGTCAAAAAAGACTATAAAATTATTTTAATTTAAAATAAACACTTACCATTTAAAAACAAGGAAAATACCTCTGATTTTCACTGCATGCCAAACTGCAAAGGTGAACTTGGCCCCAAATGCTCACACACTTCTGTCTTATAGCTTAACCCTAAAATGTCATCTACTTAAATTTCTGTGAAGTGTAAATAATTCAATTTATCAAACTCCAGTCATTGAGAAAACTAACTTAAATGTAATTATTAATTTAAGTTCCTCCAGACAACATCTTCATAGATAGACAGCATCCCTTTATCTTTGAGGGCCACTCACAGATGATTTACAAAAAGAATTGGATGAGCTTTTATTTTTTTTTCTTCCAGAAAAAGAATCCTAAAAATGATTCTCTGAAAGCACTAGACACAAAGATGTTGACATGTTATGCCTCCAAGCAATGTAATTTATGCTTGGAGGCAACGCCTAGTGTTGGGTCTGACCATCAATATTTCTGAAAAAAATACAGACTTCACAACAGCACAGTTTACTTTTTTAATTTAGATTATCAAATACAAAGACTGAGCTGAGCAATTATACAGCCTCTAGCAGTTTACATCAAAAATAGAAATAACCCAGATTCAAAAATAACTTACAGACCCATCAATCAATCATATAAGGGTGCTACTGAAAAAAGATCTAAATATCTTAGTCACAACAAAGACAACTATTTTCAGAGAGGGCACTGTAGACAAAAACACCATGTGCAGCTGCAACCCGGCCCTAAGCAGGGCTACAGGCTGGGCTGAGAGAGAAGTGTGATGTGCAAAATGAACCCTGTGGCCCCGCTCTCACTGAGAAGTGCAGGCACATCAGACCATTTTTAGACTACCACAATTGTCCGGGGAGCTTCAGGAGACAGAGGTGGCACAACTGCCCCTTTGAATAAACACATAGTTGGACTAGTGTCATGAGAGCAGGCATGACTGGCTTTTCTCCAAAGCCTCAGATTCATTTTGACTGCCGGGACTGAGGAATAAAGCAGTGCATTATACAGTAACTGGTGGGACCAGGGGGAAGAGGAAAGCCTCAATCCAGGCATCTCAAAGCACAGGCGATGCCACTGTTTGCTGAGCATCCACACAAGGGCCATCACTCTCATTAGCTGGAGAAAGCTTAGAGCTTAGTGCTGAAGAGCACAGAGGAGGACCACGTTGACTTGAAGGAAGCTAGTGATAGGATATGGAGATAATGAATGAGCTTTAAGCATTAAGTTAAACTGTCTCAGTGTGGAGCTGGTAAATAATTTGCCTTGGCTCAGTCCCCGTATCTCCATGGTTAGGGCACTGGCCACATAGACCAAGGGAAGCAGGTTCGAACCTGGCCTGGGCCTGGTAAATAACAATGACAACTACAAAAAAGAAAAAGAAAAATAGCTGGGCATTGTGGTGGGCCCCTGTAGTCCCAGCTACTTGGGAGGCTGAGGCGAGAGAATTGCTTAAGCCCAAGAGTTTGAGGTTGCTGTGAGCTGTGATGCCACAGCACTCTACTGAGGGTGAAATAAGACTGTTCCAAAAAATAATAATAATAATTTTCCTTATGCTGTCACCTAGAATAGGATGGAAGACTCGGTGTGAGTCTCTCTGTTGCAGCACTTTAGTTGGCTTTAAAACTGGGAAAACAACTGATTGCATCTCTTTTGAGGGTGAAATAATCTTGCAAAGTCCTTTGGTTCTTAAATAAAATATACAATGGATGTTTACATTTGCAATGTTGAACTTAGGAGTTACGATAGCAAAAAGCAATGTGACCGCACCTGTCATCTGTTCTGAGAGCATGTGAATAGTTTTGGAGAAAGACACAGAGGAGGAAAATGAGAGCTGATGCAAGAGTGGCTAAGGCAGCAATCCACAGAAATGTGGCCTGGCATGGGCCTAGGGCAATGCCATCACTTTTCACATGCCCCTAAGTAAGCTCTGAGGCTGGGAATCCATAGTTTGGACTCCTCTCCCTGCCTTATAAAACTGTGGTGAATAATTTTCTGAGAGCACGTATAAGTGACAGACACACTTCTGAGCACCACTAACCAGAGTATTCTATTAGTGATATTCCCCACTTAGTTTAATTATAATGATTTGTCATTTCATTTACTCATGTGCCCAATGACTCACCTAATATCCTGATATCTATTGATTGTTTACAATATGCCAGGAATTTGATCCAGCTATCCAGAAAACAAGACGTATACCTTATGGTTGACTGGCATTCATTCGTAGCCTCATGGGTAAAGCAAGCCTTAAAAAGATCAAGGCTGGGTGCAGTGGCTCACCCCTGTGATCCTAGCATTCTGGTAGGCTGAAGTTGGAGAATCCTTTGAGTTCAGGAGTTTGAGACTATCCTGAGCAAGAGTAAGACCCCATCTCTACTATTCAGGAAGCTGAGGCAGGAGGATCAGTTGAACTCAGGAGTTTGAGGTAGCTGTGAGCTAGGCTGACACCATCTCAAAAAGCAAATTATTAAAATATAGCTTTCATTTTCTCAAAGAGCTATGAAAGTCACCGGTGAACATAGGACAAAAGATTAACCAGATGAATCCTTCTTGGGGCACATCATTCATACAAAGTCTTCATTTTAAATGTTCCAATTCATGAAACCACTAAGGACCTCTAGAGTTGCCTTGCAAGGCTAGACGTGGGTTCTGATAAGCAGGAAAATGTTATGCTCCCCAGTTTACTGGGCCCAGGTCCTTTCTACCCCAACCCAGGTCACTCTACGCAAGGTAAAGGACCTTCAACGTGTGCATGTGGAATAACACCAAGTAGCAGTGAGCACAACTAGCACCCAGAACATACCTTCTAATACTACTCTCCAGTCAGAGAAGACTTGCCCTTTGGGGAAACAGGAGATTCAAGAGCTGAGGCATAAAAAATGGTGACAGTGTCTGGCAATATCAATAAGTAAGGCAGTATTGAAAATAAAACATATACCATGGAATACTATTCAGTCATAAAGAGATGGAGACTTTGCATCTTTTGTATTTACCTGGATGGAATCCAAGAACATTCTCCTTAGTAAAGTAATCTCAAGAACATTAAAGCAAGTATCCAATGTACTCAATATGAATATGAGAACAGTAGGTGAACAACTGCACATCCACATGAGAGAAAAACACAATTAAATTCAATGGGGAGGAGGGAAAAGGAAAGAAGAAAAGGGGAGGTAGGAGGAGGACCGGTGAGCTCTCACCTAATGTGCACAATGTAAGGGTATAGGGAACACCTCCTGGGTAAGGGGCACAACTACAACAGGGACCTTACTTAACAAATGAAAACAATGTAAACTAATTGTCTGTACCCTTATATTAATTCAAAATTAAAAAAAAAAAAGTAGAGAAAAGAAAAACAAACAAAAAACCCCATCTGACAATGATGGGGGTTATGTCCAAAGGGGCACAGGCCAACCAGAAGAATTCCAGACGCCAAACCTGGAGCAATGTGGGCAACCAAAAACATGTCACAGTGTTGGGCCATAACCCAAACCTTAGAGTGTCCAAATTGTTATAAATTAATGGTTGGCTACATTCATGAATAAATGGAAGCGATGAGATCGTGCCTCGTGCAGAATCATTCAATTCAATTTATGCAAATACTCTGCCTCCAGAAGGTGGAGCCCAACTCTTCACAGGTGTGTGTCTGTTTTCCTGAGAAGCTCTGTGTAGAGATGTGAGTTAAAAAAGTTAGTTCACAGTTAACACCTGAGGAACACCATCAGGTGATTGAGATCAATACCAACAGTGGCATGTCATGTCCATAGTCTGAACCTCCATGACGTGGTAACTTCTTATGATGAGAAGGACATTCACCTCTGTGGCCTTTCTCCTCCAAACCCATAGCCCCTGTCTAACAATGAGAAAGCCATCTGACAGACCCAAACTGAGGGACACAGTACAACATACCCCGCCAGCTCTCCTCCAGGTCACCAAAACCTTGGGAAGTCTGAGCAGCTGTTACAGGCCAGAGGAGCCCGAGGAAACATGACATGTAAATGCAACATGGAATCCTGAACAGGACTCTAGAACAGAAAAAGGCACTAGGTGCACACCAAGGCAATCTGAATGAGGTTTGGACTTCAGTTAGTGGTAGCAGCCATCTCTGTCCTTCACTGGTTGAAATAGAAATACCGCAGTAATACAAGTGTTAAGGATAGGGAAGGTGGGCATGTGGCATATGGAAACTCCTTGTACTATTTTCCTAATGTTTTTTGTAAACCTGTAACTATTCTAAATGAAATGTTTATTTTAAAAAGGGATAGAAACTCCTAATGTCTTTCCAGTGGGCTCTATGCTCTGCCCTACAAAACTGCAAAGAGTGGGAAGGACAGAGTTCTTGCAGGTGCCCAGAGCAAAGGTGCCTGCTGCTGGATCCACCTCCTTCCCTGTCTTTCTGTGAGAGGGAAGCGTGTCGGCAGGCACTGGAGCTCCAGAGACACCATTTGGTTTGAACCAGGGAAATGGGAATTAAGGGGCAAAGTGACAAAGGAGAAACACCTATTAGTTGTCAAGATCTGGATGCCTGGCTGCCTTACTAATTCCCTTGAGATTCCAAGGGGTGATTTGTTTAAAGTGAGATTTGTTTTTAAAATCAACTGTTGCTCTTTATGAGCACACAGTGACATCATGTTGATAGTCACAAAAATATAGCAAAAGTAGAAGAGATATATCATCTTTTGTCCACACTTACACAAACAACGAACATTTAGTAAATTTCAGGTTGTTGATGTCAAGTACTAATGCCACCATCTGCATAAGCTGTGACAACCCAAGGTGAAACCCTAAAATGGAATCTCTCTGAGTCAGGGTCTCTGCCCATTGAGCCAACCTGAAGGTGAACCAAGGTCAAGGAGCAGCTGCAGAGAAGGAATCTCTGCCCTCTCCCTCACTAGAAGAGGCCAGCCTACCTGCCATCTGATCCTATTCCTGCACCTGCTTTCTGGTTTCAGGCTGCCTCTGCTTGCACCAGCTCCTTGAACTCTTCCAGCATGACTGAGTCTTTTTGCTAGTCCCTGTCCAAGTTTTTCCTGTGACATGAAGTGTGATTTTGTCCTGGTGAATTAACTTCATCAGGCTTGATTTCTGAACCCTCAATCACTAGGCAGTAGTAGGCCCTGAAATGCATGGTTTCTTTCTTCCAGATGGATTTGGCCACTTTGCAGGATGCTAAACAGATCCATAGAGACTTAAGGCAAGTATCCACCCACAAAGGTCAATTGTTTGAAGAACTAGTGATCTTCCCTCAACTCAGAAGCGATAGGGGTGGAGGGGGAGGGAAGCCTGAATCCCCCAAAGTGCCATCTCCCTACACATACTCCTGGGGCTAATGAGACAATCTGTCCCAAAGAGGGTGTGTCCAACCCCCCTGGCATTCCACTCCACAGAGGTGCTGAGTACAGGTAATAAGGCCCCATGAACTGGTGCAGTGTGGGGTGGAAATTGTACTCTTTCTGGGCTGGGGGTAGCTGGCCAGTATTCCAAACCTCAGTGCACCACCAGGCCTCACCATGATTTGGTAGCTAACAGAAGCCTGGGGCAGTGTGCTGGGCTCCAGGGGCTGTGACCCAGCTTCAGGGCCTCAGCCTTCTGCTGTCATTGGATTATGCTAGTTCCAGGTGTTAAATATTTCTCCACCCCATGCCTGTCTGTGCTGGGGTGAAGAGCTGAGATGGACTAAACCCGAACCCTTGAGAGTGGGGCTGGAGCATCTGCATTTCTTCATGACTCTCCACATTGAGATCTATTGACCAAAGCCTGTTTTGTTACTTTTCCTGATTTCTGAGTATCTGTTTATAAAGGGGTGAGTGTGTGCCCATGCACACATATGTGTATAATCGTGGATTTTTCCTGGAAGTAGTAAGAAGAAGTAAGTCATTTACAAACAAAATATAGTGAAACCTCTGTGAGTTGACCATCCTGTAAGAAAGTCATCAACATACAAAGGTAGTCAACATAAGGAACTGGGCTTCTTGTACTGATATGCACATGTGGTGCATTTCTGGTCTATAAAAGGAGATGCTCATTGTAGGGAAGTGGTCAGCTATGGAGGTTCACTGTACTATGCAGACTATGAAGAAACATGGCACTTGACCCAGAGTGTATTTCATGCCACCATTGCATTTGTTATTGCTTTATAAAAATTTGACATTTGTTAAACAAATGAAATAAACATCCTTGATCTGTGCTTTCATTTATTCTGCTTCCTAAGTATGTTTGTAGACTTATCCCCTTTTCCCCATTCACTTTGTTGTTGATTTTTGAGCATGTTGATTGTCTGAGCATCAGTCAATTCCTCCTTGTGTCCCTGTGTCTAGTTCTCTCCTCTCTCCAGGTCAACCTCCCCCACAGCCACAAAGCAATCCTTACAAGACGGGAACCTGATGGAGCCATTCTATCTTTAACTTCCGTGGTCGCTTTGTGACCCCACCAGGTGAGTGCATTCGTCTCTTAGTATGGTCAGGATGTTTGTGATACGGTGTCTTCTTTTATCTCTTAGCATTGCCTTCCCTTCTGGACCCCAAACACCTGTGTCTTTTCAGATGTACAAAATGTATCTGAAGTTGTCTGAACAAATTTTTGTGTTACCAGTGACTATGTCTCTGCATAGCCTCTCTCTGTTCCTGGGAAGTCTCCTCAACCGTAACCCCCCTCTCCTTCTTGCCTCCCTCATTCCTAATAACTTGTATTCTGCTTTGCTTCAGGCTTAATCCTGGGTCACTGCTCACTAAGTCCTTCTCTTGACTGTGCCTGAAAGAGAAAGGACTCTACCTTGATATACCAAACAGAGTGTGCCCACCTCAACCACAGCACTCACTGCCATGGCATTGATGCCTTTGGAACCCCTAGATAACCCACCACACACACAGAAAACACAGCAGGTGACCCATTGGTAAGCATCAAGAAAGAACAGACAGGAAGGGATGAACTGGCTGGTGTTTCTGATCATATTTTTATTTATTCCCTTGGATTTTCATACCTCACTTATTATGGTTATTGGTGTTTTTTTTTTTTTTTTCAAAAAATGAATTAAAAAAAAAAAAAAATAAACCTTAATCTAACTTTTAGAAAAACCAGTTCTATTTTTACTAAGTCAGTCCAGTTGTTAAACTAAAATCTCCATTTACTTCAGGTGACATGTGATCGCACATTATCTGAAATTTGATGAAAAAACTAATAATTTCTATAAACATTTCACTGAGTATTGACAAGTGTGATACTAAATAAAATCAAATGCAGATGTGCTTCTGTGTCAGGCATGGAGTTGCACATGATATGGTTAGCAGTGGCAGAGGTTCAGAAGCTCAGATGATCTGAATTAATCCCTGTGTGATCCAGACGAACTTAGCCTCTACATGCCTTTGTTTTGACAATCTATAAAGAAGAAATGACAATAGTAGCCAACCCATAGGGATATTGGGGTAAACACACATGCACAAGCTAAAGTATGTATTTAGAACAACATCTGCCCAGGCACAATAGACGTGGCTGAGGTTGAGGCTGGCCTGTCTCTCAGAAGTCGGAATTTATTTGAGGTGATCACCTCCTAATATTGAACTTCCATCACCACTTCCCGCTAACATAAGTAATTATCCTTTCTGACTAATTAATGAGGGCTGTATAAATAAATGTATGATGCTTACTGAGTATTGACCATCACTAAAATGCTGTGGAAAATAATGACAGGGATGCTGACATTGCTTCCAAATGTGAAAAACAATAACTGGCTCACTCCATAGATAAAAAGTATTAGCAACATTATACAATGAACAGAGCCCCTTAGAAAAAAGCTATGGCATTTTCACAGAGAACTTCCTTCAGATGGCAGGGAGACTACTGAAACTGAAGACCTGAGGTCTCCAAAGGGTAGGCAGTACCCCCTGTGGCATGTGGCATGAGAGTGTTCTCAAGGGATCACAAAAAATGTGGCCTGTCAAGTCTTCGAAAGATGACTACAAGGCAATGTTGGTGCACCCAATAAAGAGGCTTCAGCAGTGGCTCTGCAGACCATGCCACTCCATTCCCACCATGACACACACCCACACACCCTCATTATCTCATTCCGGAACAGGCAAAGCTGGCTCACCTCCCACAGGGGTTGAGAAAGGTCTTCCTAAAACTCATATCAGAGTTTAGAATGAAGTCAAGCAAACTCCCTCCAATTCTCACTTTGTTAAGCAAGTGCCCCCCAAGGCCCTTCAGTCTGCAGCTGAGATCTGCAGAGTCATCTCCTTTTCCACCCTGTGCACCTTCTGTTTTAATAACTTTGAACAACTAGCTGTAGCCAATTCTGCTTTGGCCCTACCTTTGTGCCTTTGCCTCATGCATTCCTTTGCCCAGCTTTGCCTTTCCGTGGACTCAGCCTAAATTCTACTTTATCTTTGAAGCCTTCTACAGTTGTTAATTTCCTTCTCTGGCTCCCTTAGCAAAATTAAGGCTACTATGGCTTTGCTCCAGCTATTATGGCTTCACCACTCCTCTCTCCTGCTCCTGTAAGCTCCTTGAGGGGAGAAGCAGGGTCTCCTGGTGCTGCCATGCCTGCCAGAGCCTGTGCGGAGTGCTGAGTGCTGCAGGAGTGCAGTGCGACATCGCTGTACACTCACCATTGATGCCCTCCCAAAATTCCTGTGTTGAAACCTGATGTTGGGAGGTGGGAGGTGATTAGGTTTTGAGGGCAGAGCCATCATGAATGGGGTTAGAGACCTGGAGGGCTTCCGTGCTGCCTCTGCTGTGTGAGATTACATCCAGAAGCTGTCTATCAACCAGAGCGCCCTCACCAGACACTAAATCTGCTGGCACATTGATCTTACACTTCGCAGCATTTACACTTCTTCCAGTACTCTAAGAAATAACTCTCTGTTGTTCATAAGCTACTCAATTTATAGTATTTTGCAACAGCTGCACGTGTAAATGCCAATACTTTGCTCACATTTTGGCTTTTACAATCAATAGTTAACATGAATAAAGGGTATTAGCCTATCTAACAGGTTGAAATTTTCTTAATCTTCTAGTACTATGTGTAGTTCTATTCCTCCTGCCTCCAATAATCTTTGGACTTTCCAAAGAGGCCATCAACTTTGAGCTTGGGGACCAGTCTGTTGCCCATAGCACCACACACCAGCTGCCATGTTCATCCTCTCTTGCTTTGCTTCCCACTGGAGCATCGCTACTGCCACTAGGGATGCTGCTCTCAGGCAACATTGATGTGTTCTAACAAGCCTGAAATTCACATTCATTGGGATGCCAGTGTGGTGGGAGCTTTTGAGTAGGGGGCATGACCCATAGGTCCTCTTCCTTACACTGTTATCTGTACCCCATAGAGGAGGGGTGGCGAACACGCGGCTAGAGCCGCATGCGGCTCCCGGCCAAAATGAATTTCGGCTCTTTGCCTCTTATCATTATTTTGTATACTGTGGCTCTTTGCCAAGTTTGGATTTTGTTATGCTGCTTCTGAGGAGGGACCT
>CAUYPK010067676.1:0-34222 GCA_963574355.1 Loris lydekkerianus | reverse complement strand
AAGTGGGTAGAGCGAGGGGGATTGGTGGGATTACACCTGTGGCGCTTCTTACAAGGGTATATGTGAAATTTGGTAGATGTGGAACGTAGATGTCTTGGCACAATAACTGGGAGAATGCCAGGAAGGCTGTGTTGACCAGTGTGATGAAAATGTGTCAAATGGTCTATGAAGCTAGTGTATGATGTCCCATGATCATATCAATGTACACAGCTATGATTTAATAAAAAAAAAATTGTTTGAACCACCTAGTTATGGAATTTTGTTATGGCAGCCCAACTGAAATAAGTAGCCAGAGAGATCTTTTAAAAACTATTAGATATAAAGTTGGAATTATAATGAACCCCAAATTCAAAGTACTTATTATGGTGCAAAGGCCCAAATGATTTGCTGCTTAGTTACCTCAACTTCTCTCTCTCTAAACCAGCCTCACCTGTCAGTCACCCTCCTGCCTCATAGCATTTACACAGCTTGTTTGTTCTGCCTGAAAGATTATCTTCCTAAATATACATAAATTGTCTCTCACTTCTTTCCTGTTTCTACTAAAATTTCTCTATAACTACTGGCATCTAGTGCTCTCAATCTGCTATTCTTTCTCCTAACCACATTACCACCTGAAAATGCACATTTGTGTTTATTTTTATTCTTTTATCAGGTCAATGAGAGTAGGAACTTAGTGAGTTTTACTTACTGCAGTACTCACAGCTCTTAAACCAGTGCCTGACACATTGTTATTGCTTAATGAATATTTGTTGATAAATGAATAAAAGTTCTCTCGGCTAAGTATGTGTCAGAGCTCATATTTGATTCTAGATTTCTCTGACTTCTAACCCTAAATGAGACTGAATTTATCTTCTCCCCTATCCCTAGGTCTAAATAGTTCACTAATTTTTTTTGGGTGGAACTAGTCTGTGAATGTAGTAAAAGTGTTTACACAATCTTCATCAGATTTGAGATATTTCTAATGTTAGGGGATTTTTTAAGTTGCTCCAGCATGGTTAAATTTAATTATTTCTAGTATGACAAGTCCAAGTGGGATTTTCTAACTGAAAACATTACAAACCAAGGAAGTAGTTGAAAAGAACAAAAAAAGACAATGTAGATTAAAAATTTATTTTTAATATATTTAAAGTATTTACTTTAAAATCCTGATTTGATCCTATAAATTAATTATCTATATTATTGATGTTGATAGGTTTCAAGCTATTTCTAAGGATTTATTCCAAATAGCCTATTAATGAAATTTGTAAAAGTTACCTGAAAGTGATCTCCATGTCCAACTTTGAACCTTTAAATTCTCCCTGCTATGAATCAAGTTGGATCATGCTGAAGACTTCTTTTTTTTTTTTTTTTTTTTGCAGTTTTTGGCCGGAGCTGAGTTTGACCCCACCACCTCCAGCACAAGAGGTTGGCGCCTTACTCCATTGAGCCACAGGTGCTGCCCCATGCTGAAGACTTTTTTGTGAAATCATCTATGCTATTCTAAAATTAAAATTGGCCTTCATTAGTAGAGAACATTCATGCCTAATAAATTAATGGTTTCAATAGGGTTTTAAGCTAGACATTAGATTTAGGTATTTATTAAACCTCCTCTTCTCTGTGAAAGAAGAACATATTAAAGAATATGCTCATCATTAGTTAAAACCAAAATACCTAGAGAACAATTGTCAGTGGTGAACTACTTTAAACTAATACTGTTAATTATTTAAATATACTCTTTAGTGGATATTCCAACATTTGGGAATTATTGAAAATTATTCTTCTACCATTTTCTCTCTGATTAGAGAAACAGGTAAAATATTCATCATAGAGGGCAGTACCCGTAGCTCAAAGGCCTAAGGAGCTGGCCCCATTTGCCGGAGGTGGTGGGTTCAAACCCAGCCCCAGCCAAAAACGGCAAAAAAAAAAAAAAAAAAAAATCATCAGAGAGTGACCAACTTGCTTCAATAGAAAGAACATATTTATATTCACGTTTGACCTTATTTGATGGCTTTGATCTACAAAAAGAATCTACAATTCTTTTACATGCAGATAACATTCAGTTTTTTATGCACAGACACTGATGACTGGTTGTTATTTTTAGACCCCGTGCCATAACTAGTCACCAGCATTAGAAGCTCCCCGCCTACCATGGTAGTGGTTGCAGCGTTGATTGATAATATTCCTGACACAGGTCAGGCAGAGCAGCAGCCTGGGTCAAACTGTCCTGGCAGCTGGTCTCTTTCTTGCCCTTGTGCTTTAAAGAAATATGAACCTACTGAGCTCATGCAGCACTGTGGTGTAATAATTTCTAATGGAGTGTGGTTACAAGATGTTGCAGAAATATATATATGTCATTCCACCCTGCTAATCTATCTTCTTTCCATAGAGTAAACAATGCCCTATTTAATAAGAATGGTCACATTTATCTCCATCAAGCTGGATGTTAAACTTTACATGGTTGCTGTGCTGACTTTTTTAAACAAAAGGCAGTAGAATGCTTAAACATGTTGGAACACAGACAAGCAAAGAAATTCTGCTTCTATAAGGCTTAAATTGCATCGCTCTTTTTCTTTTTTTCAGATGTGTGTTCAGTCAAACAACAAAGACTTTTGTTGTGTTTCGTTTTTTCTGAATTTTTAAAGACTGTTAAGTAATACTGATACCTATAGTTATGGGGAAAAGGTTCAGTAAAAGCAGTTAAAATGCAATCTCCGAAACTTAACTTACAAGTATTAGTTTTTTTTGGTTTGTTTGTTTGTTTTTGTCTTCTTCAACTAAAAGGGATGCAACGAGACAGATGGTAAATCTAGTCTAATCCTGAGACAGGGACGGGCAGCTGCATACTCAATGCCCATTCTCTTCATCTTCCTTAGTAATAACATACCAATATTATATACTGTAGCGTTGTGTCAGCTAGGAAACAACAACTTATAATTTGTAATTTTCCTTGCCACTAGGAGTTAATGAAATATAAATGGAAACCACTGGTTGTTCTCTTCTGAGAACATTTTTAAGAGTGACCTGAAATTAGCTCGTAAGTCTCATTTCTTTTAGTATCTTCCTATTCCCACCTTTCTGACCCTGGTGTAATGTTTTGGTTTTTAGTACACATCTTGTGACAATGAATAACCTCAAGTAGAAATGTCGTAAGCATAAGAATGGCTGAACAGAACTAAGGCAATGCCTTGGATTGAATTCCTTTGATTTTTTTCTTAATAAGGTAGTACCCTGTGTAAGCTACTGCTTTTAATAATCATCTTAGTAGAAGAAGAATTTCATTCCTGCATAAGATAACTCTGGACTCTGTGAGTAGAAAGTTCTGTTCTGTTTTGTTTCGTTTTATATATACTCTTGAGAAATTGTGACCTTGTCTGATGAGTATTAGGATTTTTCCAGAGACTTTTTCAGATCCATTGTGATTAGAAAGAGGATGTTGTCCAGCAGATAAGTGGCCTACAGCTAGCAATTACTCCCTATTTTCTCCTGAAAGATGAGTTGGTTGATGTATAATTAAAATACAATCAAAATAGTTTTTGAAACAAGTGAAAACACAACATGTCAAAAGCTATGGGATATGGAAAAAGAAGTTGTAGAAGATTACAGAAATAAGTTCTTACACCAAGAGAATTGTCATATGAACAATGTTTATCATCTGAACTTATTTCTTGCATCTCAAGAACTAGAAAAACAAGGGCAAACCAAACCTACATTTCATAGAAGAAAAGAAACAATGAATAGGAAAGGTGAAATAAATAAAATTGAAACAAATAACATAAAATATCAGTGAAACAAAAGGTTTGTTTTTGAAAAGATAAAGTTGACACACCTTTAGTCCAATAAGAAAAAAAAGAGAGAAGACCCAATTAAATAAAATCAAAGATGAAAAAGTAGAAATCCAAAGGAGCACTAAAGACTACTCTGAACAAATACATTATAATAAATCATAAAACCAGCAAGAAATGGATAAATTCCTAGATATATACAACCCAACAAGATTGAACCAGTATAAAATGCAAAATAAGAATAAAGTAATAACAAATAATGAGATAGAAGCAGCAATAAAATATCTTCCACCAAAGAAAAGCCCAAGTCCTGAGGGCTTCACTGCTGAATTCTACTAGCATTCAAAGAAAAGCTTATAACAATCCTAATTAAATTATCTAAAACAATCGAGAAGGGAAAACTACCAAACTCATGATATGAGACATGTATCACCCTGATACCAAAACCAAACAAAGACACACACAGAAAAGAAAACTATAGACCAATATCTCTGTTATGCATAGAGGCAAAAATCCTCAACAAAATACTAGCAAACTAAATTCACTGACACATTAAAAATATTATTCATCATGATCCAGAGGGATTCATTCTAGAAATGTAAGGATTGATCAACAGACACCAACTGATGACTCCTTGCTGAACCTCAGCATCAAAGCATTCTACAATAGACATACTTTTATCTGACAATGTGAATGTTACTTTTTTTGCATTATTATTATTGCTCAATATTTCATTGCAGCAATCATCTGATTTATTTTCTGATTGTATTTATCTTCGTTTGTTCTTTAGGAGGTTTTTGTAAACATTGTTACTATTATTAAATTTACTATTATTAAATTTAAAGCCTCTTTAATTTTGTGAAGGCAAAAAGTAGAAACCAAATAAACACATGTACATGTATAGAGAAAATAAAAAACAAATCAATGTGACATATCAACAGAAAGAAGAACAATCACCACATGATCACTTAATTGATGCTTAGAAGCATTCGGTAAAATTCAGCATCTCTTCATGAGAGTTCTCATAAAACTAGGTATAGAAGAAACTCACATCAACATGACTAAAACCATATATGACAGACCCAGAACGAGCAAGTGACAGTGAAATACGAAGAAACTGAAAGCTTTCCTCTGATATTTAGAACAAGATAAAGATGCTCACTCTCATCACTGTTACTCAACATGGTACCCTGTTTACAGTCAGTAACAAATGCTGGTGAGATGATGGAGAAAGGAGAACCCTTGGACAGGACACTATTGGTGGAGATGTAAATTAGCGTGACCACTATGGACAGTAGTATGGAGATTCCTCACAAAACTCAAAACAGAATTATCACATGACCCAGAAATCCCATTGCTGACTATATCTCCAAAAGACATACATATTAAGTATATTGAAAAGATACCTGCATGCCATATTTATTGTACCACTCTTCACAATGGCCAAAATTTTGACCAGTATTATATGGGTGGATGAAAACATTTAGTACATGTACACAATGGGGTATTTTATAGCCATAAAAAAATGCAATCCTGCCACAGGCAACAACATGGATGGACTTGGAGAACATGGTTTTTTGTCTGTTTTGCTCTTGCCTGTCTCTTTCTTCCTCTTGTTCTGTTTTCCTTTTATATTTAATGGACTTTTATAGTTATTTTATTTCATTATATACTATTCATCTTTTGCGTAGCTATTAAAACTTTTTATTTGTGCTGAGCTTGGCACTTGTGAAAATATCTTGTAGTTATAATCTATTTTAATTCAATAATAACTGAACTTTAATCTCATATAGAAAGTCTACACTTCTACTCTTACAATGTCAATTTGTATTCTTATAACGAGAGTTTGCTTCTTTTAATATTGTGCATTCATCAAATATTTGTCTTTTAACTTTTATACTAAATTTAATAGTAATTTATGCTACACTCCACCACTAATTACTTTCAATTTGTTTTTTCTACATAGTTACGTTTGCCAATGGGATTTATGATTTTATATGCTTTTGTGTTGCTGTGTGTCATGCTTTTGTTTTAACTTAAAGAAATTTCTTAAGCCTTAACCTGTAAGGCATGTCTCATGGTGACAGACTTCCACTCTTGTCTGTGAAAATTTTCTCTCTCTTTCATGTATAAAAGAATAATTTGTTGAGTATAGTGCTCTCAATTGGCAGATTTCTTTTGTTCTTTTGGCATTTGGGGTACATTACCCCTCTCTGACCTGCAAGATTTTTGGTCAGAAATATTTTTATAATCTTATGGAGAGGTGTCCTTATACATGATATGTCCTTTTAAAAAATTGATTTCAGAATTTTCTTTATTTTCTGGATTTTTTTACAATTGATTATAGTGTGTCTCAATATAGTCTTCTAGTGATGAAAGTAATTAGTGATTAAAATTAATGATTAAAATTAGTGGTAAAGCATAGCATAAATTACTCTTACTTTTAATGTGGGCTGGTCTTCTTTGGTGATCTGTTAGCCTCAAGAATCTACATTTTAAGCCATTATTTTATCATATAAACTCACACCACTTGCTCTGTCTCCATTCCTATAAATGCCATAGGCTCTTTTTCATTCTTATTATTTTTTTCTCATTAGACCTAATAATTCCAAATGATCTATACTTGAATCCATATATTCTTCTCTTTGATGGAGTCTGTTCTTAAAAGTCTTAATTGCATTTTCATTTCATTCATTGTATTCTTCAGCTCCAGAATTTCTATTTTACGTCATGATCTCTACCTGCACATCAAGCTTCTTACTTTATTCATGCATCATTTTATTGATTTGTTGGGTTTTCTGTCTTCTCTTGCAGCTCACTGAACTTTTAAAAATAATTAATTATATTTATTTGTCATTCAATTCATAGATACTCTCTTCTATAGGGTCAGTTACTATGAACTTCTTATGTTCCTTTGCTGGTCTTACATTTCCTTATTTTATATTTTATTTATAGCTTTGCTTTAAGGGATGAATATGTGACAAAACAGGTAACTTTACCATACTTTACAGATTGGCTTAGGTGGGAAAATATCATTTCCTCTGGGTGAATGCAAGTGTGCTAGCTGTGCTATTGCTCCATCTGTAAGGGATAGAAAAACAGTAGCTTCTTGTTTGGAGTTGTATGGAGTTACTATACCTCTGAGGTTTGCAACTTGGAGCCAGGCAGGGGTAGTGGTGACTCTGGCCCAGTCTGGGTTATGCATCAGGGATTCCAGGAAGCTCTATCATCTATAGTCAGTAGTGTCAAAAACTGCTGGAGTTCTCAGGGGTGAAAACTGTTACTGTTCACAGTTGGTGGTGATAGGTGCTTTTGAAGTTCTTCTTCTCTCTATTTTTCCCACAGGGGGAGGATTTCTCTTGGTGCCAAGCTGTGCCAGATTGGGTGATCCAGTGGCAAAGACAAAGTCCTTCTTATGCTTTATGTGAGACCATCTTCAGATTTTGTGCTCCCCTGGGTTGCTAAAGGTTCTTCATTTTACTCTGGAGCTCTCCCAAAGCTATCTATTTTGAAAGTAGTTTTTTATTCATTATTTATGTGAGGAGATGAATGAGGAAGACCTCTTTACTCCTCCACCTTGGTGATGTCACTCTACTTATGGGACTTTTTAAAAAATATTGCTGCCCAGGCCCTAAGAGTGAAAAATTCTGACTTTCATTTTGAGTATCAGCATGGGCATTGTATTTCTTTTCAAGATTTATGTATGTGTCCAATTTGAAGCAAAGCCTGAGAGTTAAGGTGATAAAAGAAAATGTTAGCAAAAATGAAAGCAAAGCAATGTCCTGTTATACTGAGAGAATTTATAGGAAACCATAATTAACGCTAAAGCGAAGGAAAAGAAAAGGTATCAGAGTCATGGTTCTCAAATTTGATGTGTATATTAATCACCTGGGATCTTTATTTAAACTGAAAAATTTTAGGTGTAGTATTTAATCAAGTTTTTATATATGGTACTGCATGCCATTTTATAAGATTCACAGGTTTCTATGAATCAGAAAGCTTAAAGATTATACTTCAAATGAAAAGAATGTGCATAAAATACTTGGAATTTTTTGAGTTATTTGTTGGGACTATAAAATCAAAATTGTATTCTCTTCATAATACAAAAATCTCTGCTATGATGTGAATGTTTATGTCAGTCTAAAATTCATATTTTAAAAACTATTCTATAGGGTCAGTTACTATGAACTTAGGAAGTGGGGTCCTTGAAAGGTAATTACGTTGTAAGAGTGGAGCTCTCGTTAATGGGATTTATGCCTGTATGAGGGGCTGTAGAGACAGGAGAGATTTCCTGCTATAGTGTAAAGACCCAGTAAGAAGATACCATCAATGATTCAAAAAGTGGGCCTTCACCAAACGTCAAGTCTACCAGTGCCTTGGTCACAAATTTACTAGCCTCTAATATTCTGAGAAATAAATTTCTGTTGTTTATAATCTACCCCATCAAAGCTATTTTGATATAATAGCCACAATGGAGTAAAACATTCTCTTTACATAATGTAAATATAAAATCAAGATTACAAAACGTAAAAGAAAATCTCTCACACATACTTCCTCTGCTGGACATGCAAACCTAGTCATAAATTCTTAGATACACATAGAGGAAAATATTCCTCTATAGAAGAATATTATTCTATTAAAAAAAACAAAATATGTAAGTGATTGACTGGGTTGATATCTTTTCTGTTTTGCTAAAGTCACTGTATTGATTGATTTTTGACAAATATATTTTCTTTACCTCATGAGATTTTCTTAGCAGTAAGTTATTATTTATTTTAATCAGGACTTTAGAAAGATTGAATCTGTATCTTCATAAATTTCTAAAAATATTTTCTTCCCAGAAACATCGGTAATGTCAGGAAATATTTTTTGTAACATTAATTCTTCTATGGCATGTGCTATTACTAAATAGAAATATCATTGATTTAAGTACCTCACTTTTAAGACTATATCAAATGGAATTATAATTCTAGGTTTGAAAATATTTATTTATAAGGAATTTATGAAATTTATGACCTCTGATGTGCATATATAAATAGTCCTAAGCTATTCATCTTTCAGTTGTCTTAACCAACCTTGTAACTTGTTTGCTTCTTCAGAGACAACAGTTGTTAATTTTTACTCCCACTGCTCCTGTGTGGGAAGAAGTCTGTCTGGTGAAATTTCCTTGAGAACATATGTACTCGGAATGATTTCAACTAGCTAGAAATGGCATTCTTCTTTGTAAAATGGTTCATCTACCATGTGAAAAAAATAAATCAAGTATGAAGTAGGGAGGAGCTAGAAAAAGAGAAGTATGCTTTGTTAAGAGCAAAATAACATATTATATTCAATCTGTCTTCTAAGTGAGATCAGAAATAGCACATAAAGTTTACCCACAGATTCGATTCATGAGTTAAAATAATAAAACTTTGATAGAAAAGTACTGTTCAAAGAGATTGGAGATCAAGTCTATTTATTACAGTGTATAATACTTTAGACTGATAGATCCCTAAAAACTTTGTTAAATAACATATTCTTATTTTCTATGAAATTTAATTTAGATTTGTGTAGCTACTGTTGGATCATCTTTCTAATATTTTTAACTTTGGCTAGAAAATTTAAAGACACAAAAAATAATTTGGGCAGAGGTGAGTCATAAAAGAAGGAGAGAGATAAATGAGTTTAAAATATTTAAAACATCATGGAAGGAAAGAGAATACAGCAAGGGAAGTAGACAATAAATAACTAACAATATTTTAAATCTTATGGACAAAATTCAAATTGCAAAAAGATAATTTTTTCCAAGACTATAGTGGTAGTAACTTGTAGATCAAAGATTCTGGTGCACATCTTTTTAATTCCTTTGATAGTGTATTTAACAATTACAACATTTTATTGAGTAATATGGTACTCAGTAAAGGCAGAATTATAGGACTAACAAGAAATCTGAAGAGGTCTCCTTAAAAAAAAAGAAAGGGAAAAGTATGAACTTGGTAAGATAGTGAGTTTTTCAAGGTTAATGGATGATGTAGAATTTGAACCGAAATGCCCTGAATTCTGTGTGCCCATCTAACTGTCTGAACTCATTATATTTGGTTTCACAACAAACTATTTCTTACACCCATGGAATATCATTATTTTGAGGGAGGGGTAACTTTCAAGGTACTCACTACCTGCAGACCCAGTAATGTAATTTTATGAGGTGTTTAATGGTTTCATCTTTTTTTTTTTTTTTAAAGAGTATCATGAATTTTGAGGGAACTTCTTGCAGTCTTTACATTGACAAAAAAATCTGAATCTCCATGTTTTGTTCAAGAAGACATATTTACAAATCAAAAAATGATCAAGACACTTAGAAATAATTGAAATCAGTTGGTTCTTTTGCCTCTCAAATCATCAATCTTGAAATAAAATCAGATACATGGCAAGATGAGTTTGAATTCTTAACTGAAAAGACTGAAACCATATAATGTGAACTACAGACCCCTACAGCTCTCTCAGGAGTTCTAATTAAGGATAAAGCTGTTCTCTGAAGGGATGACAGGGAGAGACTTTAACATTTCATGGAAAAAAAAATTAAAAAGCAGCAGATCTTAAATCCATGTGAGAACTCAGAGAGAAACACTACATATTAATCCTGCTGCCATAATTGAAGCTATTTTGAAGATTTAATTCTCACTCGTCCCTTTTTGCCAAAGGCTAATGCTTTTGCAAGCCAATGATAAGGTTCAATACCCACACAAGCTCAGAGATGTTTTCCTTGGGGCTTTAGGAAGCAGTGCTGTGGATAAAGATAGAATTGCCTTCATTATAAGGGAAGGAATTAAGTATGTAATATAAAGTGCTTTCTCCTTTTAATTATCACCTTGCTTTTTATTCAAAGGTCTTTGAGCTTTCTCCCAAAGAGGCACTATTTTGCCTTAGACAACCCTTCCCATCCTTCATACATTGTGATTCATTCATTAGACCACTGACTAAAAACTAAAAAATAAAACAAAATAAAAAAGCAATCATCCATAAGATGATACTATAAAATGAGACCACATCTATGCAAAACTGGCCCAGAGCTATGTTGATAAGGTGTTGATATATATATATATATATATATATATATATATATATATATTTTTTTTTTTTTTTTTTTTTTTTTTTCCTGCTTGTATGGAGAGTATATACAATTAGAACACATCGCTTGCCTTTGCAAGACAAAGTCTAAGTGGACAATTTTTTTTAATTGGTTGAAATAATATATGATGGAGGGCACCACAGTTTAAAAGTCTGCATTTCCAGTATCTCCTTAAAATGTCATATCTGCCTATGTTAACTCTGCCCTCTTTTTTACCTCAGATTAATATGAGAATACAAATATTTAGTTTACATTGTTTTCATATCTAAGACAAAGTTCAAGTTGTATTTGAGCCTTTCACCCAGGGGGCATGCTAAACACCCTCACATTGTCCACAGTTTCTCTTTTTGTTATTGTTGTTTTAGTTTTTTGGCATGAAAGCAGAATCTCCTGTGTCTGGGTGGCCAGTGGCGTCTCCAGTGTACCATGTACGCCACCCTTCATGTTAATCCAAACATCTTTTACTAGTTCTACAGGCTGTTGAGCTATACACCTTTGAAGTAAATTTAGCATTTATGCATGTGAGATCCACAGTTCACACTATCTTCAAGCAATCTCAAGTCCTAGGTTATAAAATAACATATCACTTTGCTGAGGACCAGGTAAATCTTATTCTGTTGTATAAATAGTGTACAGTTGTATAAATAGTGTACAGTCACTGTGTTGCAGAGTGGACATAGACGATTTTCAAAGTTCAGTGGGTTGTAAGTCTGTGGCTTTATTTTGGGGTGTTCTATTCTGTGCCATTATTTATGTGGCCATTTTTGTATCATTGCTGTTTTGGTTAGGATAGCCTTACAGTATAGTTTGAAGTCTGGTAATGCGATGCACCCAGATTTAAACTTCTGCTTAAGGTCCTTTGACTACTTAGCTAGTTTTTAGTTTCCTATGAACTTTAGAATTGTTTTTTTAATTCTATAAAAAATTATGGTGTTTTGATAGGTTTGGCATGAATTTGTAAATTGCTTTTGGCAATATGGTCATTTAACAATACTGATTCTTCTGATTCATGAGCAATAGGGTATTTTTTCATTTGTTTCTATTATCTGTTGTTTCTTTTTTAAAAATAATTTCAATATTATGGGTACATAATAATTGTGTACCTTCTTCAGGTACATGTGAAGTTTTTATACAAGCAGACAATGTAATTTAATCAAATCAGGGTATTTGGGGTGTCAAGCAGACAATGTAAATTAATCAAATCAGGGTAATATATGGCAAGGGATAAATCACATTTATGATTTCTTTGTGCTAGGAAGAAATTCCTATTCTATTCTTCTAGTTATTTTAAAATATACTCTTACTGTTGATTATAGTCACTTTGCTATGCTATTCTTTCTATCTAACTATGTTTTTACATTTATTAACCATCACCATTGTAGCAAACCCCTTTCTGCTACTCTTTCTAGGTTCTAGTAACCATCATTCTACTCTGTCTCCATGATATCAATCATTTTTTAATATTTAGCTCCCCCAAATGAGTGAGAATGTACAAAATTTGTCTTTCTGTGCTTGGCTTATTTCTTTTAACATAATGTTCTCCAGTTCTACCCATGTTGTTGCAAATGGCAGGATTTCACTCTTTTTTCTTTTTTTATCTCTTGCCATATACAAAGTTATAATATTATATAATATTCCATTATGTATATGTATCAAAATTTCTTCATTCATCCATTGATATATATTTAAGTTGATCCCAACTCTTGGCTGTAGTGATAGTGTAGCAGTAAAGGCAGGAATGCAGATTTTTTTTTTTTTTTTTTTTTTTTACTATTTTAAATTCTATTCCTTTGAATTCTACTTCTATATCCAGCAGTGGAATTACTGGTCATATGGTAGTTTTAGTTTGTGCTCTGTCGCTCAGCATTACCTGTCATTTTGATAAAAGCTATTTTAACTGGGTTAAATAATATTGCATTGTAATTTTGATTTGCATTTTTCTGATGAGTAATGATGAGAATTTTTTCCTATATCTCTTGGTCATTGGTATGCCTTTTTTTTTTTTTTTGAGAAATATCTTTTCAAAATCTTTGCTTATTTTTAATCAAATTATGTGATATGCCTTTATTAAGTTGGAGCTCCAACAATTCTAGTTTAAGTTCTTCATTTCTTGTCAGATGGAGAGTTTGCAAATATTTTCTCACATTCTGTGGGTTGTGTCTTCACTTTGTTGATTGTTTTGCTTTACTATGTAGAATACTGATAGCTTTGATGTGATCCAAAATTTCACTTTGGTTGTCCGTGCTTTTTGCCCACATCAATGTCCTAAAACATTTCTTCAATGTTTCTCTATAGTATTTTTACAGATTTGGGTATTATATTTAAGCCTTTAATTCTTTTTTATTTTATTTCTGTATATGGCAAGAGATAAAGGTTTACTTTCATCCTTTTGCATATAAATATCCAGTTTTCCCAGCACCATTTATTGAAGAAATTGTACTTTCCCCACTATATCTTTCTTACAGAAGATATATTGCTATTGATGTGGGGATTTATTTCTGGGTACACTAGTCTAGTCCACTGAATTATGTGTCTGGTTTTATGCCAGTATCATGCTGTTTTGGTTACTACAGCTTTGTAGTGTAATTTGAAGTCAGGTAGTAGGACCCTTTTTCTTTTGGCTTAGGGGGTCTTTGGCTCTTCTGGGTCTTTTGTGGTCCCATATCCAATATAGGATTTTTTTTTTTTTCTATTTCTATGAAGAATGTCCTTGGGGGGGATGGAGTTGAATCTGTGGATTGTTTAGGGTAACATGAACATTTGACCAATATTGATTCTTTCCATCTGCGAGCATGGAATTTCTTTTGATTTCTCTTGTGTCTGCTTCAGTCTTTCATCAATGTTTTATAATTTTCATTGCAAAGATCTTTTAGTTGTTACAATAAGTTTATTCCTGTTCCTTTTTTTAATCTGTAGCTATCATAAATGGTACTAATTTGTTTTTATTCAAATTGCTTACTGTTGACATATAGAAATGCTACTGATTTTTGTATATTGATTTTGAATCTTGCAACTTTACTGATTTTATCAGTTCTAATAGTTTTTTGGGAAACCTTTAGGTTTCTTCTTATATAGGATAATGTCATTTGCAAACAAAGATAATGTGTCATTTCCTTTCCAAATTGAATGCTCTTTATTTCTTTCTCTTGTCTAATCATTCTAGCTAGAACTTCCAGTACTATTATTGAATAATGTTAGTGAGAGTAAGCCTGCTTAACTTGTTCCAGATCTTAGAGGAAAGCCTTTTAAATTTTCCTCATTCAGCATGATACTAACAATGGGTCTGGCATATATGACTTTTTTCCTGTAGGTAAGTTATTTCTATCTCAAGTTTTTGAGAGCTTTTATGGTCAAGGGATGCTGAATTGTATTAAATATTTTATTAAATTGAAAATGATCATATGGTCATAATGACTTCCTCCTTGCTATTTCTTGTTCTGGAAACCAGTAAGTTGAGTAATTTCATAGTTCACTATCTTGTTTACACTGAAAACTATTTTTGAATGCAAAGGATTTAGAGATTGTTGTCCTTAATGCAATATCTGAAATAGACCATTTCTCTCCCTTTCACCCACCCATATAGCATAGAAAGTCTGTAAGTCGACCACCTAAAGGACTGTAACAAACTGGTCTACATACAGTTGTAGCCAACATAACGAACTAGGCCTAGTGTATTGATATCTACGTGTGGTGCATGTCCAGTCTTTGAAAATTAGGTCAACTTAAAGAGTTGGTCAATGTAGGAAGGTCCTCAACTATGGAGATTCTACTGCATCCATCAATATATTTATATTTGTTCTTTAACCGTAATACTTCTTAAACTAATATAATCATTTTGTTTATTGTTTGGGCATACAATCTTCCCCTATTAAATGAAAGAATCCTTTGTTTTATTTACTTATATAAATTTTGCATTTTTATGAGTTAGTAAATGAAAAACATGAAGTAATTAATTATGCTGAGTTTATTGAGCAGGAAAATTAACCTTTAAGATTTATTTTTGTCATTTATTAAATGTAGATAATAATATCCAATGTTTGGAACTATTTTAAGATTTAATAAAATAATTTCTACAAAATACCTGACACATATATTGCTTGATTGTCTTAGAAGACAGGCGTCCCCAGCCAATTCTTTGTCCCTAGAATTATAAAGGTTCATGATTTATTTCATTGAAATAATCACCTAAAGACACTAATAATTTTACCCTACCTTGAAAATAGCTATATAATTAAATTCAAAAAACAAAAGAAATCAAAGAAAAAAAAAAGACAAAGTAAGAAGCAAAGCAGTCAAGCCTTAACTATAAGATACTTCAAGATCTTAAAAGTGGATATTGTTAGTGATTTCTTGAATTGCCTCACTTACTGTCACAAAAGCCCCTGGAGTAATTGGATTACTTGTCCCAAAGTACTTGCTAAAGGAAAGAATTATTCAGTCCTGCTGATCTGATTTATCCTTAGAAATAATCTGCAGAAAGAAGACGTGAGTGCTGAACCAATTTTATGCTGTCAACATCTAAAAGAGTGTTGCCCAAAGGAGAGCATAAAGCTGAGAATCTGAACATTCTACCCGTTTCCCGGCTTTTTATTAAAACAATAGCAACAGTGCTGTGCTGCTATGTTTTCTTCCCAAGGACAAAAATAAAATGTATGTATACATACATAACATAAAGAAGTACCAAGTTGGTAAGTATGGAATATGTGCAAAAAGGAGTTTCTGAATCATTTAATGATTTATTCAGATGAGAATCATGTAATGAATGTCTATCATTTTCATTGGTATGCTTGCTCTGGGGAGTAGTGAAGCAGTCGAGCAGATCATATGCCTTCGTGGAAATTATAGTGTTATGGTGGAAAAGGGCATTAAACAAACTATCAAATATAAACAATGAATATATATTTAAAGGTCTCATAGGTTTGGTAGAAAAGATAACATTTAGATTCCTGGTAGAGGAAAATGCAAGGAATTCAGGAGAATCTAACTTGGGTTGATATTAGGGCAGGTTTCTCTGAATCAATGACTTCAGTAAAGGCCAGAAATGTAGACAGAGGCAGCTAAGAAACCTGAGGGGAAATGAGTTAGAACTCATACCAAAAAGAATTGGGAAAAGAGAACCGAGTCTATTTGAAGAAAGAAGCATAGAATGTCTGGGAAACAGACCTGAAGGACACAAGTTTTGGTTTTATTGATTCATTCATTTAGTTAGTTAGTTAGTTAATTTTAAGATAGCACTGGAGGAATAGGCAAAGAACTGTACTTACCAAAGCTTTCAGGTTTCTTTTTTTTAATGTATTATTAAAACATTTTTTAAAATTAATTATGTCATTTTAAAATAGTTTGATGTAAGTAGGGAGCTACCTCAATCAGTGTTGTGTTTTTAAGGAGTGTGAATGCTTTTCATTAAGAGACTATTGCATAATTTCATGTAAAAGGCAAGTTGGCATGAATAGGACACCAAGGTAGCAGAGATGGATAGAGGTGAATAAACTGTATATTGATTCCAAGGTTTAATCAGGGGGATATAAGGGGAGAGAAAAATGAGTCAAAAAACAACAGTTACAATTGTTTTCTAAGGAACAGATATGATGGATGCTCTTGTGCTACCTATGAGATAAACCCACGGTGTCACATGATTCAAGCCTTTCATTTAGATAAAGACCAACATTTTTACAGCTTTCTTGTAGCTGTGAATAATTATAGTCATAATATTGAACTTCCTTGATTATTTACATGCTACACTCCTGACTACATACACTTCTTACTCATTATCTCATCTGACATTTAAAAGAATATTTTTCAATAAATATCATTTCCACAGTTGCATAATGGAGGCTAATGTTTGGAGAGGGCATTCAAGAGAACCTCTAGTCTAATCCCTATTTGTCTGATTTTGAAGCCATTAATGGCCTCAGTTCTCAAACCTAAGTCAACGTAGGTATTACCAAAGGTGCTGATTAAAATAGATATTCTGAGATTTCACATTCATTGTTCTCCTTCGACAGAAGGGAGATTTGGTCTAGAATTCTGTATTTTTAATGTGTGTATCTACACCAGAACAGATGTAATGAGGATCACACTCTCTTAAAGATAGAAAATTCAAACAGATCATCCTTGGGCATGCAGTGTTGAGGTAAAGGACTACAATTCTATGCTTCTTTAACATATCTGGTTTGACTTGGAAAGCCACCTACTTTCCATTTTGTTGGGCTATTACAGAAAACTTCTCAGCTTCTAAGCTGGTGGTCTCTGCACTCTCAACCGCAGAAGCATCAATGCTAGGCATCAGAAAAGTCAGTGTGGTGGTAAAAGTTTCAGTATTCAGTTTTTCTCTCATTGATTTTCCTAGAAGATATTTTGCCTCCTGGGATCAAGCTAGTTTAAAAGCAATGGGAAGAAGACAAATCAGATCCCAAGACTGTGCTACAAAAGATATCTTTCAAGTAATCAATACTTACATGAAGTAGATATGGAATATAAATTCTATCTTGTAATACTATTCTCAGCACATTCTTCTGCTGCAAGACTTTTCCTAATTCTCACATTCAGAGGCTATTTTTACTGTAAATTGTGATAGAATCTAGTGCAATTGTGGCATACTCTCATGTCAACAACTTCTCAGTTAGAGGAACCTTTCCATTTATTTGACATACAGGTAAAAAAAGTGGTGCAAGTAATAATAAGTGATGTATAAATTGTTCCTGCTCAGGAAATTATAATCAATAACATTCAAAATTTATGCTCTTTCAGGTGGCAACCCTATTCTTAGTTTGTACCACTTTATCATGCTTAAATCCATGAACTCCACTCATTATTTTAATCACTAACACTTCTTCCAGAAACCGTATTAGAGGACAAAAAAAAGAAAAAAAATGACAGTTTACCTTTCAAAAGTATATTAATGCTTACAATAACTTTTTCCAACTTCTGGACCAGTTCAAACTTATTCACATTATTTTATTTTTACTGTATATCATTTAACACATATCACATTAAAATGCTAATGTAACAAAACTACTCCTATTAAAAAATAATTTAAATCATAACTTAATATAATATTACTTGAATTTTTGTTTTGTTGTAGTAGTATTACTTGAATTATTATTTATTGTCACAACCAGCCATTATCTTATTAAGGACAGAATGAAAATAGTTGACAATAACTCATAAAAATAAATAATTAAATTTCAATTGTAAAACATTCTTAGCTTCAACAAATAGTAGAAAAATTAAAATAAAAGGCACCTGGGTCATCGTCGTCATCAGACTACTGGGAAGCAGGTGCTATTTTATTTTAAAGGCTAAAAGGACTCTAATACAGAGTCTTCGAGGAATACAGAACAACTTATATAAAGACGGACACTACAAAGGTTAAAAACAAAGACTACAGGGTAAAAACTAGAGCCACATTCTTATTATTCACCATTGGGATGTATTTGGCATAATTTGTTTAAACTACATGCACTTTGGTTTTCCTGTCTCTATAAATGGAAAAATAATGTCCCAGTTGGCTTTAGTCCACAAAGTCATGTGAAGTGATGAAAATGAAATAGGAAAATATTTCACACATAGCAATTTTCTTTTTCTTTCTTTTTTTTTTTTGTCAAGACAGAGTCCCACCCTGTGCCCTGAGCAGAGTGCAATGGCATCAGGAAGCTCACTGCAACCTGAGACTTGGGCTGTGGGCATCCTGCTCCATCAGCCTCCGAAGCTGCTGGGTTTACAGGCACTTGCCGCAGCGCCCAGCTGGGTTTTTCCATTTTTTTCATGAGTCGGGGTCTAACTCTCCCTCAACAATCCTCGAACTCCTCAGCTCAAGCAATCCTCCTGCCTCAGTCTCCCACAGTGCTGGGATTACAGGCATGAGCCACCACGCCCGACTCACACATAGTAATTATGAGCAGTTAGACAGGGAGTATGACTCTCAGGTTCTCATGCAAGAATAGTGAGTTAAAAACTCTGGTCTTTACTTTACACATCTGAGGCAATTGGAGAGGTTATAGAATGCTCTCTAAACCTCATTTCTTCATCCACAAAATAGGCTAAGGATAGTATCAAAAACATACAGTAGTTCTGAGAAGTTACTGCATGAAACGGGGTCTTATTAAATGTTCACTAACAACAGCTGTTCTTATTGCCTAAGTTTTTTTTTTTTTTTGAGAAGACAAATTTGTGGCTATTGCTCGCTTATCCATATGCATATATTCTGGTTGTTATGTAATCTAAGCAAAGTTTTAATTCCAGTTTCCCATTCAGTAATAATTCCAACTTGGACATACTTCTCCATGAGTGTGGGTTGACTTAGGAAATCTAAAAAAAAAAAAAGTTAGGAAATTAACTTTACTAAGAACAAAATGATACAATTGCAAAATGATTACAAATTTACAATGAGTAAATTTTAATGTTTTGCATAATGTCCCTGACGTTGCTTCTTTCTCTATAATTGTTTAAATTATTAATAATTACAAGTGAGCAAAATCTAATATAATGTGTGAGAGTATAATACATATATTATATTTAAATTATCTCTATACATTCACAAAGTTTTGTTAGGATGCTGCCAGTTGAGCATGTGATTATCAGAGAAGCCTTATCAGACACCCGAATGGATACAGACATTGCAAACCATAATGTTTACATTGACACGAACACATCTGAAGAAAGTATACTAGGAACTAAAAATATTGTCAATGGGAGATACAAAGAATATTGTAGATTAATATTTCTTTTACTACCTAAACACACATGATTTAGATAACAATTCTGGCCTAGAAGATAAATCTGTGATAAAAACATTAGAGATATTGTTATCAGTGTTTTTACCATATGACAAACAAGTTAAACAAAGAAACACATGAACATACTTATGTGTCTGTCTATATGCTGTAGAACAAGCATCCATCTTGTGTCTGCATACCCCCCTGGAAATTATCAATAGTCTTTGAGAGACTCACTGAAAATCCTCCTGGGATATGAAGTATGCACTTAATGAGTGGTGCCTTCTGACAAACAGAAAAATGAATTATTTTTCATTTAATGCAACCCACGAAACTGAATGAAAATGTACCTTGAGTTTTCATATAATGTGGCAAAATCTTAAGATAAGGGTAGCCCTGGTTGTTGATGTTATTCTGTTACGATTTAGAAAAGATGCAAAAACCATAACATTCAACCAATTTTGGTTTTAAGAGGTCTAGACTTGTAAAAACGCTGTTATTATGAGAGAAAAGGTCACTGACTTTGTAAACATAAAGACTCTGCACCACCATAAAAAGGAGTTCATTTTATTAAATGAATGATGAGTCAAGAAGGTCACAGTAGCTTGAAAAGCACAATGGTAGGTCATGAGCTCGTATTTCTTAGAAGGACTTTCCTTCCTTTAAGAGGGCCAGATTATTACTCAATTTGGTGAAGGACAAGGAGCAAGGGGATGTCATTTATGCTGACACAAAGTACTAATTAAAACCTTAGAAACCTTGAGTATAAAATTTTACTAAGTCTGAATTTGATAATATTTTTTAAAATGAAAAATATAAATAATTTACATTGTTTTATAAAAGTATAACACAGAAGCACAGGATTAATGAATGTGCAATTCTTCAATCATGTTGATTATTTTTCAATTAATATAAAAACAATCAATTTGACTTAACTTTACACTGCTTATTCGCTCATTCTGCTTATTTTTATTTATTTGATAATCAATTTGCATGATTATAACTTAAACTATTCAAGTTGCAAAAGAATAAAGGAGGATGATTATGGATATTTTTTGTGCTGTTGATTTGCTTTTCTGTACATGTTATGTTTTATCACCATAGTAGGACATTAACTTTCCAAAGTATTTATGACATTTCTTATGAAATTCTGGGAAACTGGAAGAAATAAGTACACATACACATACATTTAGACACACAGACACATATATATCATCAATACAAACATATCACAAAATATAACTCACTACATCATAGGTATTTGTCAATAAATTTACCTTAGAGACCATACAATAAAATTCCCACAAAATCTAGGTCAGCCATTTCAGATTCTTTAACTATATAATACCCATCACGACATTTAGAACATACTACATAATAAAAAATCATGTAGTTCATTAGCTATTTAAGCTAATGAATAGGAACTATTTTTTTTTAGCATTTTTAATTTCATAAATTACTTCCCAGTAGATTTGAACATAATGATCATTTTTGTTTCTATCAAGTGCATAAAATAATTAACTTCCAGTTTCACTTCTGACATATAAAGAGCTTAAAAGTCAACACTTCTGATTTTAAAATAAACAGAAATAGTAGAACATGCTAAAAATCTATGACATTTTTTCAACTTATCAAATTAATATTGCAAGGGCCACTGTCACCCCAGAAGCTTATAGGTGAATTCGGATGGAGTTCTCGCAGAGATCTGCTTGCTTGGAACAAAGCTGCTACCGCATACATCACAGGAATGTTTACATGGTAGTTGGATGAACTTCTGAAAGCTTAGAGTAGCCTGGCATGAAGTGAGAAAATATTGTAGCCTGCAGTCTTGTGGGAACCCAGAACTTGTCTAGACTTATCATGCATCAGCTCTACCAGGTTCCCACAATGAAGATGGATCCCTTTCTGTCACTGGCAGTAAGAGGGGAAGATCATAATTGTAAAATACTTGCAGGACATTTTCATATGAATGGTCACGTTCCTGGGGAAAAGACTTAATCAGAGCCTTCTCCCACTTGCAGGCCTGTCCAGCCTCTGTCTTCACTTAAGAGGGGAAGAAAAAGATATACCACAAAGAGAAACACATGTAAAGGCCCAGAAACATGAGCCCACTAAAGATTCAGCTTTAATCAAATGATTAAAAATGATGTTTCTCCCTCACAATTCCCCATTAACTGAACAGGGCTCCAGTATGGTAACAGAAGATTGCAGCCAGAAGAGCTGAAAGGCACAGACTCTTTGAGGAGAACACTTACAGAATTCCGAAGACAAAGGAGGCAAAATGAACTACATAAAAGGAAGTTGAATTCTCTGATACCTGCAATTAACCAATAAACACAGGCCAAATCTTATCATGTCATCACAAATTCTCACACAAAAGGCTTTTTACTTTAGTTCCTATACCCATAGGCTTGCCGCAAAAATTGCAAAGCATGCTAAAAGGCAAGAGGAAACATAATTTAAGAAAAAAAAAGGCAATTATTCAGAACTAGATTCAGATTTGACACAGACATTGGAAACATCGTATAGGGAATACTATGATTCATGTATATAGGGTTTTATTAGAAAAAGTAGACAGAATGCCTAAATAGACGGGCAATGTAGGCAAGCAGAAACTCTAAAAATCAGCAGCAGACGCTAGACACCCGGTACTCTGCATTAGAAATGAAGAGTCCCTATAATGGATTCATCAGTGGGTTGATGTGACTTAGAAAAGAATGAGTCGGCTGCAATGTAGGTTAATAGGAACCTCCCACAATGAACTGCAAAGAGGCAAAAGACAAGAGACAGAGATCTTCAAGGTCAGAAGGGCAATCACAATATATATATATTTATATATACATAAATATATATATATTTATATATATATAATATATATTTATATATACATATATATTTTATATATATATATTTAACACATGCATGATTGGAACACAAAAAAGGAGAGAAAGAACAAGAAAGAAAGAACAGGTCGAAATAATTTTTTGACGTAGTAATAGCTGAGAACATTACAAAATTAATTATAAATACAAAAATACTGATCTAAGAAGACCAAAGACCACCACAGAATATAAATACAAAAAAACTACATGAAAGCATATCATGTTCAAATTGCAAAAATAAACTTCAAAGACAGAAAATCCAGAAATATGATGAAGGAAAAGGAAAACTCACCTTTTCTGTACAGAAATATATCAGAATGGACTTTCACCAGAAGCTGTGAAAGGAAAAAGAATAATGAACTGAAGTTTTTAAAGTGTTGAAAGAAGAAAAACACAAATTTTTTCTGTAGCTAACAAATTACACTTCAAAATTGAATCAAGAATAACATTAAAAAAAAAAAAAGAAGAAAAGAAAAATTGAGGGGATTAATTGTTGAGAAATCTTCCCTAAATGTAAGGTAATATCCTGGATTGGATTCTAAAATTTAAAAATGGGCCATAGCTTTTTTTAAAAAAGGAAAATTTCAATAAAATGTGCCCTTAATTTATAACAACTTTTCATCATTGCTTCATTGATTATAACAACTTCATTTTATAAAAGTTAGTTATTAATAAAGGGGGAAATTGAGTATGGAATATATGGGAGTTGTGTTCACTTTAGAAACTATAACAAAATCCCATAAACTAAGTGGCTTTAAAAGACATTTATTTCTCACAGTTCTGGAGCTGGGAAATTCAAGATCAAGCTGCCTGCATATTTGGTGTCCCGCGAGGACGTGCTTTCTTTTATGAAAAAGCAGCCTTCTTCCTGTATCTTTCCTTGGCAGAGAGAGGAAGCAAGATCTCTGGGGACTCGTAAAAGAACCCTAATGCCGTTCATTAGGGTTCTACTTCATGACCTCAACTAATACTAAATTACCTTTCCCAAACCCCACTCCTAAGACCATCACGTTAGGATATGGCACAGATTCAACAGATTCTGGGATTGACCCAAGCGTCCAGTCCATAACAGGAACCGTCTGTGTCAACTTCATAACTTTTCTAAAAAACTAAAACTGTTTTGACACTTCAAAAGTTGCTTAACTGACTTTGAATAGCACAATCTAAAAAGAAAATACTAAGTCAACTTATAAAAGAAGACTTTAATAGGGCAGCACCTGTGACTCAAAGGGGTAGGGCGCCAGCCTCATATGCTGGATGTGGTGGGTTCAAATCCAGCCCCAGCCAAAAACTGCAAAAAAAAAAAAAAAAGACTTTAATAAAAAGAAGGCAGTTTCTACTTCTGGACAAGGTGTCATGGATGGAATTTTCTGTATTTCTTCCACAAAGAGCAGCAATAACCCTTGTGTACTGTACATTAAACGAGTATTAAAAGACTTAGAAAAGTGGAGAGAAAATTCAGAGTGAGTAAAGCTCTTCCGAACTCAAGCAATGATAGTTCAGGGAAAAGTGTGTGTTCTTAAAAGGATATTCAAAGAAGTAATAGTTGAAAATTTCCTGCTAAACATTTCAAAAGACATAAATCTACATATTCAAGAAGATGATTAATTTCCTAGTGGATAAACCTAAAAGAAATCTATGCCATACATTACAGTTAAACTTTAAAAAAATAAAACAAATAAAAAAAATCTATATAGAGAAAGTAATTACACTCTATTTTTAATAGAAAATCTTTTTGAATGACAGCCTATTTTTTATAAAAAACTATGATGGCAAGACAGAGTCATATAATGTATTTCAAACGCTAAAAGAAAGAAACCTTCAACAAAAAATTTTATATTCAATGAAAATATTCCTCAGAAATAAAGGAAAAATAATACATTCTCAGATGAAAGTAAAATGATAAAATTTATCACCAAAATACCTAACCTGAAAGATTAACTAAAGGAAGTCCTCTAAAGAGAAAGGGAATAATGAAAGATTCCTTACTTTATTGTTTTAAACATTGGTAAGTAAAATAGTTATTATTTATAATCTTGTGTTTTATAGATTATGTTTGATGTTCAAAGCAAAAATTATAAGATTGTCTAATGCGATTCTCAATGTACGTAGGAAAAATTTAAAGACATTATATTATGAATGATGCTGAATAAAACTATAGAAGGGAGCTAAGATTTGTACACTTTTATTCAAACTGAAAAATTGATGCTATTAGTAGATTGTGAGTGATATAAAATTTAAAGAGACGATTAAAACATCTGTAAAAGGAGATACACTTAAAAACACTATAACAACCCCAGTGGAATTTTAAAAGCTACTTAATTAACCAACACAAAAGGAAACATAAAAGTAATAGAAATAGCCTAAAAATGAACAAACAAAAAGGCAGGTTTAAGCCCTAAAGTAACAATACAAAGGGAACACACATTTAAAGTCATTTTGTAGTTATTGACTTTAAATATGAGATTGATTCCCCAGAATAGCAACATTAAAATTTTATATTTGATATCGCCAATGTATTGGCGATACTTATTTAAATACTATGCTTTGTTCTCAATTTTGTGTAATCACAGCCTAGCTTTTTTTTTAAATTATATGTCCCATAGACTCACAGAGAAAAAATTTCACCTATATTTTTTAGCTGAAGGCCCACTTTGTCCTGAAGTAGTTTATGGGTATTTGGGGACTACGTATTCTAATTTCTTGTTTCACCTGCAAAATATTACAATGGGCAGAGTCTCCGTTCATCATGATTTCTAGTCTAATAGAAAAAGAAAAGCAAGAAAGGAAGAGAGAAGAGAGAGAGAGAACGAGAATTAGATCAAATTACTGGGGGGCTGTTTACTTCCATTATTCTTTGTAACAACTAAAACTTGAGTCCTTGGTAGCCAATGAACATCCTGTGATGCTTCAGTAAATAAATGAATATTTATTTTCTTAAAAAAAAAAAAAAAGTATCTCTAATCATCTAATAACCATACGAAAAAGGGCAAAAACTTTTAAGTTTAAAACCTTATACTTAGAGAAAGTTGACACTATTTCCACAAGGCTTCAACACTTTTGATGCAAAACACACACATTAAAACATATCCAAAGTTTTATAATGACAAAAAATGTCCCCAAATATAATCGCTCTTGACACGATATAATCACGGAGGTTTGTGAATGAGTCCTGAGGAGTCTGGGGGAGCTCTGCGTTTATGATGTTTGTTTACATCAAGCCAATGGCTTCTTCCCTCAGTGACATCAAAAGTTTTGATAGCTCGATGCCAGCAGACGAAGGAAAAATGTCTACATTTATCCAAAGGTATTTGAGTAATTTCAATTCAACTCCAAAGCTGCTCATGATAAAAGACATATAATGACACCTAAGAAATTGAAGCTTTTAAAGCTGTTATACACGAATGTCAGAAGCGAGCTATTGTCTCTTTGTTTCTCTGTCATTGCATTTGTAGACAAATTAGATGTGGGTTCTACATCTGATACACTCTTTGTCCTAGTTATTTTAAGGAATGACTGGGATTTTTTTTTTTTTGTCTTTTTTTTTTTTTCTTTACAGTATTTTCTGTTTAAGTGAAGACAGCATGAGTGATGATCTGGAACTGTACTACGTGGAGCCTGAGCTAAAGGACAAAAGAAATAAAAGTAAGGACTTGTGTATTTGGTAACAACACTGTGATTTCTTTTTCTTTTCTTTTCTTTTTTTTTTTTTTTTTTTAATTGAGGGGTTGTTGGGGAGGGGTTGGAGAGGACCAGGATAGATAGTGAAAAGTGTGAACCAGCGGGAATCGTCAAGGTTGCTTGCAACATTGAGAGAATATCTCTACCTAGTAGGGGAACATTACATGAAGGAATAATAAGGAAGGAATGTGAGAAAGAGGGTCCAGAAAGTGTGCGCCATAAAAGTGGAGCAGCATGGGGGTGGATTACATTACCGTCAATGCTCATCACCGAGATCTCTGCTGTTCTAAAGGATCTTTACAAGATGGCAGCATGGAAAAGGTTGCTCCCATGTTTTTCAAAGAAGAAATTGGCTTACCTTCCACTAGCAAATTCCTCCGGAGGTTAGACTTTGTAATTATGCAGGGGGCACTCTGATCCTCCTGGAACCGTGAGTCTTCAATAGCTAGACCCAGAAGGTCGGGAAATTCAGGCATGTTTTGGGTGCATCCTCAAACCACGTCCCCAGGAGAACCTGGGCAGAATTCTGTCCAATTATGGGAATGTCTGTGAACCAAAGTCTCAGAAGAACTTGGGCAGTTAACCTCCCAGTGAGGCCTTCTGCAGGCTGGACACAGTTTGTGGGGAGGGTTTGACTTTGGGCATAGTTTTACCCAGTGACCTGGCCTGCCACATTTAAAACACAGTTCCAGGGAAAATCTAATTTTTTAGAGTACTCTAGGGGATTCTGAGGAACTCCCAGGTTTTGTCTAATGGTAGAAGCCAATAACTGACATTTTGTGATCCGCTGCCTTTTAAAAGTGTCCTCGTGATTATTAAAAACTTTAAAAGCCAGGTTAATAAGATCCCGTTGAGAGGTTTGAGGGTCCTGGGGGTATTTTTTGAGTTTTTTCTGGATGTCAGGTACAGACCAAGAGATAAAATGCATGTTAACAATGATATTATAGCTCCTAGCTCCCCTTCATAGCTCTCCGGGGACAGGGTCATATATCGTCAGAGAGTTTCGGTAAGACAAGCTAAAAACGGGGCAGGATTTTCATCCCTTTTGGGGGTAATTTCTCTTAATTTATCATAACTGGCAGCCTTATGGGCTGCTTTTTAAAGTCCCTCTAAGAGACACTGGACCATGTGTTTACAGAGGCGGATCTTCACAGCATCAGTTTGGTGCCCTCTGGCAGACTTTGATCTATTCTGGGTAGGTCTTCAGCATAATTTGGGCTTGAGTCCAGACTTGCTCTCTTTCCTCTGAAGTTGGAGCGGAGGTGAGGATGACATATAAATCATGCCAGGTTAAATCATACTATTGAGTCAGATATCTAAATTTCTGAGAGTATTTTGTGGGATCTGTAGAGAATGCACCTAATCTTTGACATATGTAGAAGAGGTCTGAGAGAGAGAACGGGGCATGAATCCTGACGATGCCTTCCATTCCCGCAACCTCTCACAACACTGTAATTTAGAGGTATGTTTGATCTTGCAATTTATAGCATGATATATGAAACGTCATGGAAGAGAAAGAAAACTGGATTAAAGAGCTTTCCTTTTCAGAGTATCTTAGCTACCAGTAATTGTAGGAAGATGATTGATTTCCAGTCATTGAGTATTCTCTATGTGCCAGACATTTTTTTTTTCAGTTTGATTCCCAGATATTTACACATTTAATTCCTAAGACAACCCTAATGGATAAGTACTGTTATTACTCCCATTTTATAAATGAGAAAATTATGGCATAAAAATAGAGTAGACAGAGAAGGCAGAGACAGTAACATGCCCAGGCTCTCCCTGCTCATCCTCGGCTAGGTCAAGAAGGAAACACCCACAGATGAGGTCCACAGTCTGGGCCCTTGACCTCTGTAATATGCTGCTTCTCAAGGAGACCTTTATTACAGCAAGAAAAAGCTCAAATAGACTAAAAAATGGATACATTCTGTTCCTCACACAGAAGTCTCTAGGAACCCTAATGTTACTGTGAAAATGCCTCCAGAACACATTAAGAAACATCAGAAATAATGACCAGATTTTAACGCCTCGTATCTTTTCCATGACAAAGTCCTTGAAGAAAAAGTGATTACATGCTTCAATATGAGAACCCACATGTGCTTGACATTTGCCATATTGAGGCACACAGGCCAGGTGCTGCCGCGGGGAAAGTCAGTCTTTCTGTCTCCCTGTGGCTGGATCTCACACAGATATTGCCCAGCGCCTTTGGACTGTGACAACCCCACAGGAGGGGGAGCTATGGGGAAGGAGCAGTGTTCCTAAACTATGACCTGGGGGGTGCACTGCTCCACGGGGCTGGGAAGGGCAGTGAATGCTTTTCAGGACAGAGGAAAATGGAACACACCCTTTCCTGCACCATGGCTCAGAATCTGAAATTGCCCCTTTCCAGTGGAGGGGCTCCCCACCTTTTGTGGCCTTTACGCCACACACTGCCACAGAGGCAGCTGCGGAAGAAAAGCTGTTTCTGCTCAGAGTTGTTGAATGTTCCACAGAGAACCACAAAGCCAGGACACCTGGGAATGGCTGCCCCCACCTGTTATCAGAGCACCTGTCACCCCCACGCAGGCTGTTTCCACTTTGGACTGATAATTGTTCCACGGGGTCCCTTTAGCCGGGTCATCTGTGAGTGGCTCCTCTGTCTCTGTCAAAGGGCCTAGTACACCCAGGCTGGGCCATTCCGCTTAGGACTGGGAGGGTTCCACAGGGGACTTTTGAGCCAGGGCACATCAGAGCAGCTGCCCCACCTGAGACAGAGTACCTGTCATGCCGAGGTTTCCACCTCTATTGGTCTTGGCACGCACCCTCTCCTACTAAAAAGAAGCAGCAAATAATACTTTCATATTCCTTAAGGGGAAAAGCCGCCGCTTCCTCTGAGGGAGGGTGGGCATAGCAGGCTGCTCCTTGAGCTGAAAGCTGCCTGCCCCTTCCACAAGGCAGCTTTCCTAACTGGGAGCAACTCCCAGATACAACCACACCTCCCCACGACCCACACCCTGTTAACCCCATACAGAATGAACTGAGCTGCTCCCACGACCTCTGCTTAACTGAGCCAAGGTGGAAACTGGAAATCCAGGCATTTCTGTTCCTTAAAAGGAAAGAAGCTGCTGTCATTACAGAGGGAGGGAGATGTGTGTCCCACATCTGCCCAGCTCTGCTACTCGTGTAAGAGGGGCCCACCCATCCTCTGGGCATCTGCTCTTCTGCCTGAGCATTGTTTGGAGCGTAGAGCACCCCACCCCACACTATCACAGTCAGCTCCTGAACCCGAGGAGCCATGAGGATGCGCTTCCCAGGTCCAAGCATGTGATCCAGGGGCATGAGAACTGGAAATTATCTAACCTGTTTTTTTTTTTTTTTTTTTTTTTTTTAATCTAACCTAGTTTGCCACAACTGACTCTTGAGAACTTCCCCAGAGATATTAGGTCCAATGAACCCAAATTACCAGTGACATCACATTGGGTGCCTAACTGCGTGAGCCAACAGAGTACTTCCTAACCCTCAGGGTCCCACTGGATATCCTCCTCCGCATTGGCTATTTCTTTTGCCTGGAAGACTCTTCCCCCCAGATACCACATGGTAAACTCCCTTACTGTCTTCTAGTCTGTGTTCAAATGCAGTTTCTCAAAGAAGTCATCTCTGACTATATCATGCAAATTTACAAACATTGATCATTATTCCCTAGATTCATTATTTCATTAGTATTTTCAAATGATAATATTTTAATTCAACAAATTCTCCCTTCCTTATTGGAAGTAATACTTTTGTAAGAAGGAACGGCTCTTCATCAATTATTTGATTATTCTGAGGAATAAGTTTGACAGCAAAGGGGGTAAAATCTATGTTCTTTTATAAGAAATACTTTTAAATATTGATTAATGATGTTTATTGAATACAAGATCATTCAGCTTTTTCTTTAACTTTCTAGTTGTGCACTAATTTGTTATAAATTTTATTTCTTTATTAATTTTTAACCATTTCAATTAGTCACTAAGTAATAATTTTATTGATTATATATATTTTTCTGATGATCTTTTTAAAAAATTTTTTCAAAATGTTAAGGGATAAAATATGTTTTTGTTACATGGATCCCTGTATAATGCTAGAGTCCACAATGTTTTTAGTGTGCCCATGCGCCAGAATATTGTTCATTATATCCGATAGTTAAGTTGTTATACCTCAACCTTAGCACCTTCCACCCTCTTCCCCTTCTTGAATTTCAGTGACATTTACATCTCTTTGTGCCTGCGTGTGCCTATAGTTTAGCTTCTAATTATTAGAAAGTTCATGTGGTATTTGTTTTTTTTCTATTCTTGAGACAGTTCACACAATATAATGATTTCATGTTTGATCCACATTGCTGTAACATACAGTTTTATTCTTTTTTCTGACTGAGTAGTACTCCATGGGAGAGGGGAGAGAGAGAATGAATCACGTTTTCTTAATCTACTCACGAGTTGATAGGCACGTAAGCTGATTCCACATCCTTGAATTGTGCTGTGATAAATATTCAAATTCAGGTTTCTTTTTGATAAAATAACTTCTGCTCCATTGGGTAGATACGAATTAAGTTGTTACCCTTTCATGACAAAAACCCTCCCCTAACTAGGTATAGAAGGAACATACATCAAAATAACAAAAGCCATATTTGACAAACTCACTACCAGTATCATACCAAATGTTGAAAGTTGAAAGCATTTCTTCTAAGAACTGGAACAAGATAAGGGTGTCCATTGCCACCACTTTTAATTCTTCTTAGTACTGGAAGTCCTAACCTGTCCCAACCAGAGTAATTTAGGAAGAGAAAGAAATAGATGGCATCCAAATTGGGAAAAAGGAGGTCAAACTATCTCTGTTCACTGACTATATTATTGTGTATCTAGAAAATCCTAAGTGTACCCCAAAAGACTCATATAATTTGTAAATGAATTCAAGAATGTCTCAGTAGCATCAGTGTACACAAGTCAGTAGCATTTCTATATTCTAATAATGGTCAAGCTGAGAGTCAAGCTGATAATTGATTTACAGTAGCTACAAAGAAAACAAAATGCCGAGGATTATACAACCAAGGGGGGTGAAAGATCTCTACAAGGATAAGTACAAACCACTGATGACAGGGATCGTAGATGGCACCACAAATGGAAAAGCACCCCATACTCATGGTTGGCAAAATCCTTATGATGTTCATACTGCCAAATTTATTTACAGATTCAATACAATCCACATCAAAATAACAAAGTCTTATTTCACAGATCTAGCAAGAAATGTTTCATTGGCTACCAAAAAAATAGCTCAAATAGCTAAAGCAATATTAAGCAAAAAATAAAAAAATAAAAATAAAAAAATCTGGAAGCATGTCATTACTAAACTTCAAGCTATACTACAAAAGTATAGCAAACAAAACAACATGGTATTAGAACAAAAAAAGAGACATAAACCAATGGAACAGAATAGAGAACCCAGATATAAAACTATTAACCTACAAATAACCACTGATTGACAAAGCAGACAACATATACTGGGGAAAGTATGCTCTATTCAATAAATGATACTGGAAAAACTGGATAGTCGTGTGTGGAAGAATGAAGCAGGACCCCTATTTCTAGTCATATACAAAAATTAAATCAAGATGGATAAAAGATTTAAATGTAAGGCATGAAACCATAAAAATTCTAGAAGTAACTTTAGGAAAAACTCTTAAAGACATAAGCCTAGGCAAATAACTTCTGATTAAGGTAAATACAACAACATTAAAAATAAGCAAACAGAACTTAATTATTATAAATTGCAAATCTTCTGTGCAGCAAATAACCAATAGGCTTAACAGACAATCTACACAATGGGAGACAAAATTTACAAATGATACCTCTGATAAATGGTTAATATCCTAAATCTACAAAGGGATGGTACTATTTAAACATAAAATTGACACATCCTTTTGCTGTGCTAACCCAGAATTAGAAAATGTAAATTCTAAGTAAAGTGAAAATGCATCTTTTAGTGCACTGTCCTTCTAAATCTGTCTGACAATTACCCAAACTTGTTGGAATATTTGATTTATACATATATCACTCCAATTAGCGATATGATAGTGTCATCTTGAATAATTAGAAATGTTGTACCTGATTTTAGAAAATTCATGTAGAAGCCTTACTTGAAAAAGAGGTTGTACTTCCATTTATGCAGACAATGGAATTAATTAGACTTTCTGGTTTCATTAAACACGAGGAATGGCAACTGTATTCTGCCGCCTATCTCTTCATAGTGTTTTGAGACCTTTAGTCTTTGTTCTTCTCATTTGTATTCATTTTACACAATTCCATTTCTTTCTAACTGCAATCTGCAGTGATAAATGGACATAGAACAGTTGTAACTGTTCTTATAATGAGTTTTTTGAATTAACTTTGCCATCTACATCTTTAAAACTCTGCCAGATGACACAAGAGAATTATTTTAAATTCTTTGGTAGTCCCTTTCATGTTTTTAATGAACACCTAAAGAAATTGGTACCAAAATGGATGTTGAAGCACTAAAGAATATATATTTATTTAGGCAGGCATCTATAATAAATATTCTGGTCATATTGATACTTTTAGGTTGAATTGAGGTTTATATTCTTGGGAATCTTGACATTGTTATCCATATTAAATAAGCTCCCTGTCCTTAAATATAATTTTATCTCTGCACAATTATTTTCTTTATTACAAAATAATGTTGAAGATAAGTTAAATTTAACAAAAAGGAGAGAAGCTTTAAATGAATTTAATTTATTTAGTTATTTGTTCAAGTAATGATTTGTCATAATTTTATTATGAAGGCCAATATTAAATAAATTAGATGACTTTCCATGAATGATAAAGCTGTTTAGAAAGAACTTACTAGACTGTGTATCTAAATAAATATTGAAATACATCTATCAAATTAGTACATCATTTAAAATGACTAATTTCATTTTCTAAACAAAAGACAAATATATTTATGTTAGTGTTTGTATATTACTTCATTAAAAAAGTTAGTGGATAGTATGCATGTAGAGAGTAATATAATGATAATTTCAGTTGCTTATTGTTATACAACTGCATGGCAAAAAATTAGTATGCATTGAATTTAATCCTAATAATAATCATCCAAGTTATAGGTACTAAAGTTGTGAAAATTTAAAAATTTATTTTAATGAGTAAAGTTATACTTAACAGGTACAATGCACACTGTCTGGGTGATGGGCACAATTATAACTTTGACTCAAAGGGGACAGAAGTTGTTTATGTAAACAAACGTTTATTTCTCATAATATTGTAAAATAAAATTTTAAAAAGTTAAAAATCATGCAAATTAAATATTTTAATTTCACATTGAACCCAAGATCTATATGTTCTCAGTGTTAACTAATAGTTTAAAAGGACATATATGTGAACAATTGAACAATTTAGCCAGGAACTAAAAGTAGGTCTACACTGTCTCTCAGAGTCAGTGTTTCCCGTAAGTCCCACTTTTAGTGAAGGGTGTATCGTGAAATATTGCAATGCAGAGCTTGGGTTATACATGCATAAAATGATAATAATTGTATTTATATCAAATGCTTGCTTAAAGATGGTAAGGTGACATATGGAACCCCCAGACAAATTTAAGAATATAAATGTTATGAAAAGATAAGGAATATGCGTGTCCCCTCTGTCTTTATGTATGTATGTATATGTGTGTATGTGTATACAGAGGGTGCTGACAAATGTAAACATTTTAACAAAGAAAAAACTATTAAAATTGTAATAATACATGCTGGTAACATTTTTTATCTTATATATCTTTTTTAATTTAATTTTTATTAAATCATAACACTATACATTTATGGGGTACAGTGTGATGATTTGATACAAAATATGGAACGCTTAAATCAAACTGATTAAAATAACTATCACCTCACTTACTTATTTTTTGTGGTAAGACATTTGTAATTTACTCTTAGTTGTTTTGAAATGTACCCTTGCATTGTGTACATTAGGTGAGACCCTACCCGGTGGCGCGCCCCCCCCCCCCCCCCCCCCCCCCCCGCCCACCGCGCCCAGTCGGGGGTGGTGG
>CAUYPK010067667.1:0-38017 GCA_963574355.1 Loris lydekkerianus | reverse complement strand
GTGGGTCTTAAATTCAATAAGAAAGAAAAGTCTTGGGGAGGATAATTATTTTTCTTCTTGTTGTTATTTATTTTTTTTTTTTTTTTTTTTTTTGAGGGGTGTGTTTGTTTGGTGGATGGGTAGAGCAGAGATGATGAGATTGGTTATGGACATGTGGAATTTGAGATGCCTGTGATCCATTTGGACAGAGAGGGCAGGTGGATGTGTAAGATGGGGTTCATAGTAGAGGTTGGACCAAAGAAATGAATGTGGAATTTTGGACATATAAATAACCGAAGCCATGGGTGTGAGTGAGACTGTCCAGAGAGAGGGTGTCTAATGAGAGGAGAAGGTGGCTCAAGACGGAGTGAATGTCCTCACTTATCAGCAGAGAGGTGGATACTGAAAAATGGCATCCACATAGGGAAGTTGCAATGGGGGAAAAAATAGGGCAGAATAGGAGCTATGCTGGTTTTTGTCTATGGAGGGTAGGCCCTGGGAGGGACTACCATGGAGGCTCAAGCCCTTGGGTGGGAGTGGGCGGTGCTGGAAAAGTAGCCACAAGGCACCAGGGCACACTCTGCTGACTTCACTGTTTTCTTTCCTTGCCCTCCCTGTCTCACCTCCAGGCACAACCACCAACACTATTAAAAAGAAAAGGGAAAATAGGGAAAAACAAAAGCATAATAGAAATGGAAATAGTTCCTAAACCCCAAAGCGAAAGAAAACCTCAACTGGTATTTTGGAGGCGACAGCAGCAGTTGCCACCCTGTCTCCAGTGGCTGGCATTGTCAGCTTGGCCCTGTGCCCTGCAGCTGGGCCTTGAAGGCTGGCCACACTCCAAACAGCCCACACATCTTCACCCCCACGTCTGGTACTGGGAACCATGCCAAGTCCTCCTCAGACAGCCAACTATGTGGCCAGGCCCAGGGAGCAGTGTAGGAGGACCCTGGAGCAACTGGGATAGACAGGAGAAGGCAGGAAGAAGATAGTGTTGTTTAGTGGTGGATAGGGAAGCCTGGGGCTCAGGCCGGGATACCTGCCCTTGGTGGAACTCCCTCACCGTTCTTGCCTGAACTCTCTCCTGCTTCTCAGAACTAGTGAATTAGCAATGACGTCATCACCTAGGTCAGACTCAAATTCATTCCCTATGGCATATTGCCCTCCAAGTGGATCCTGTCTGTCTTCCCAGGGGGCTGGATGGGCGATCCCCAAGGCCAGGAACCTGCCACAATTGCTGTTTGTTTGACTTTGCTACAGTATACCCATAGGTGCCAGTTTTTCTATTAGCTCAGATATGTGGCATACGACTGACTTCAGATGTATAGCGTTCCCTTTACTTGTGAGACCTCTGGAGCATGTTCAACAGGGTCAATAGGAAGTTGATTGTAATTTAATGTGCACTTAACTTCTCAAGGACACAGTTTTGGGTAAAGGGAGGTACATCTGGATTTCTTTTTTTGAATTAAATTGAACAAATATTTGGACATGTTGAGGGAGAATTTTCCAAGACTTGTGCTTGAAGGAAATGGAGACCCCTGAGTTGAGGGGAGAGTTTGTGCAAGTTTTCCTCAGCAGGAATGGAGCCGTGTGAAGCTGGGACCTCTTCTAGGCTATTGGAAGGGAGTCTGCGCTCAGCCCCTCCCACAGATCTGGAAAAAAACGATGCTCTCTTTCCTGTGGGTAGTGGCCCCTCAGGGCTGCAGTGGGCATACATACCCATTAGGCTGTTCCTCCTGACCCACCGGGTCTTCGCTTTCTAGGTCCGCTTCAGTCCTCTGAGAAGCAGACATCCAGAGGGGGCTACATGTGCAGGAAATTTATGCAGGGAAACCCATGAAGGATGTACGGGTGGAAGCATGAGTGCCTTCAGGTTCTGGTGCCGGACTGACACCTAAGAAAGGAGAGGGGCAAGGAAGAGACTGGAACAAGAAGTGGCTTGTGACACGTCACAGGTCTGAGGAAGTCTGGCCAGACTCCCGGGAGATCCCTGGGCAAGGGTTTTCTATTGAGGAGTCCCGTGTCAGGCAGGAATGGGCTGGGACTAGCATCCCTGCCAGGCTTAGTCATTGGCTGGCAGCAGCCTTGCGTGAACGGAACCAGAGATCCCGAAGTGTAGCAGCTGGGGCTGTCAGTTAACTCTGTTCCCTGCAGAAGGTTCTCTTGAAGGAGACCTGAGCAGTGTATCTCCATGCCCACCTCACCATCCCTGCAGCCTTCTGGGATCTTTACCTTCCCTCTTTGCCTAGAGCCAGTCCTCAGGTCTGGTGCTTGGTTCTCAAGGCAATTATTTCTTTCCCCTTCCAGCTAAACCACAGGAAAGACAACCATCCTGGGCCTCATCAAGCTCTGCAGTAGGGCCCTGGATCCCAGAGACCTGCCTTGCTAGAGTGTCCCCTTGGAGCAGGCAGGTGTGGGGGCAGGCTGGGCTTTGATTCCCCCACTGATCAGTTGGTTAGTGCAGGCGGTGAAGATGTTAACAACAGCTTCCATAGGAAGGATCCCGTTGCTTCTTTTCCTGGTATGATCCCTCTGCTCTGAGGTTGATCTGGAAACTACCTCCTCTTTCCCTTGGCCCTTCAAAGAAACGTAAGTGTGGTTCCTTGTGGACGTATAGATAAGTGCCTCCCTGTAAACTCTCAGCCAACCTGGGCTGCTTGTGGTGGGGAAAAGGGGGAATGCATGGGGGTGGATAGTGGGCAGATGGCCAGGGCCAGAGGAGCCACTTCCTGTCAGGATTCTGGGAGTAAATATTTCCCCTGGAAGGATGGCTACAACACTGGCCTTGCTGGTGGCTCCTCCTGACAAAGTACTAGCTCTGCTTTGGTATTGTGCCTCTGTCTGATACCTGATGGTTGAACAAGTGCCTTCTCTTTGTTTCCCCTCCTAAGGTTCCCCTTTGCCTTCCACTAAAATCTCAGGTTCATGAAGGCTGGATGCAACGTCCTCTTCACTGCAATGTCCTCACCCAGAGCCTAGCACATAGTAGCACTCAGCAAATATTTGTTGGATGGATGAATGAATAAGCATCCTTTGGGGGCAGGAGCCCTGTTCACAGGAACACAGAAGGTGGAAAAGGTAGGCCCTGCCCACAAGACCTCCCAGCCTGATGAGGAGACACAGCCCCTTCGGCCGCAGATGGGGGACTAAGACTTACTCTGTGAAGTAGCTTGCCACGGGGCCCCTGTAAAAGAAAGCTATGAGCAAAAACATAGCTGGCTGCAGCTGGCTGGAGAAAACCTCCGCATTGAGGGGGACGTTGGAATGATGGAGGTGACAAGAGCCGGCTACACATTTCCTTTCTAGGCTCCCTAGTTACGAGGAACATATGTTCTGAACCAGAACTCAGGACACAAGGCCTGCCCAGGGCGCTAGATGTGGGAAAGTGGGGCTGTCCTAGAAAATCTGACAGGATGCTTCCAAGTCTCAGGCTGGAATTGCTCATGGTAAGAAACAGTCCAGATGGAGGCCAGTTTCTCTGCTGAGGTCTGGGCTAAATTCCCAGATAACAGGTCTTTCTAGTGGGTTGATTTCTTCCTAGAGGTTGGGCTAGTTCAACCCTTTATCCCCAAGGATAAAGACTTGCTGCTCAAATACTTCTTGGGCCAATGAGAGACCAGCAGCCTACTCCCTACAGTCACCTCAGCCTGGGCACCCCCACAGGCTCCTCCACCATGGATGGCATCATGCCCCTCCAGGTCCTTTAGTCTTGATTCAACAGGAGAGAACACCTTATCCATTTCTCAATTTCCCGTGGATTCCTAGCTTGAGAGGGCAAGTACCAAGAGGGCAGATTCCAAGGGTCTGTCATTCCTTGGGGGAGACTGTGTGCAGCTTCAAATTGAGTGTGAATGCTCATAACTGAGAGAGAAGGAACTAATAAACCAGTGGCATTCCAAGGAGATGTCTTTAGGTTGTTCTCCCCACAGTGAGATGGCTGGGTTCAATCAGGGTTTAGGCCATGGTGAAGGCTAGAATGAAAGAAAGTGGTCCATACTAGGATGGAAACCCACAATGTTAGCCTCTACTGGGCTACAACAACCAAAATTAATCAGCCTAGACATTTAGATATAATCTATTACTCACAAATGACATACTAAAATTTGTCTTATTAAGTCTTTGAGGAAAAAAATCAAAGTTAAAAATTTTGGCTCTAGTGTTCCGTGACTGGAGATGCGAATGAACAGCAGCTTTGCCGTGGGTGTATATTGTCCTACATCTAGCTATAGGTGTGGCCATATCCATTAATGCAGGAGTTGTGAATGGAGCACAAGATTCAACCATGATTGGCCATTAATTCATCAATGCCTATTCTTTTAACAACTGAGGCTTAGCAGACAGCAGTTTTCGGAGTGGGTAGTTATTTGCAAGCTGAGGAGAGAATGGATTGGTCCATAGCCCCAAAGAGGGCAGACTGTGAGGTGGAGGGATGGGAGGAAGACAGGGAGGGGCTCCAGCAGCACAGTATTGGTTTCCTCCTCCTCCTCTTCCTTATTGCTTCACAAACATTATCTTATTTTGTCCTCAGGACAACCTGTGAGGAAAGACTAATATGTCATCTTGATATGTTCTGAACCCCCTCAACTCCTTGGTCCTGATGGGCCTCCTTGGAGTTTCCTTGGGCCCACATGGACAGATGAAGAAACTGACGCTAAAGGGAGTTAGATTACTGACTTAAAGCTTCAGAACAGAGATAGGAGTTGAACCTAGGTGTCTGACTCCAGAGAATTTATCAATGCCATGTTTTGCTGACACTAGCTTTTCCTGGGTTTGCTGGGGGGATTCCCTAGGAGACAGGTGGACACCAGAGGTCATGGTGCCTCTGATGCAAAACTGTCCCAAGTGTGACTCATCCATAACACCCTTTCGGTCCAGTGCACTGAAAGCTCTGATCCTCCTCAACTCCTTGGTCCTGATGGGCCCCTTGGAGTTTCCTTGGGCCCACATGGACAGGAGCTTGTTCCTTGGTCTGCGTGGTGTCTCTATTGACTCATCTTCAAATGATTAGGCTGGGGCTACCTCCCAATCCCCTGCTGTATCCCACCCCTCTGTTTCCCTTAGCCCTGCTGCTTCCCAAAGCCCTCCTATCTCCTGCTAAGTGTGGAATTAGGCAGAATGCACATGAAGTTAGCTGGCCCTTGTTCAGGCAGAATTTCACATGGTTATTTCCTCACCATATTTCTGCCTCCTGGGCCCCCTGAGATCAATCATCTCAGTCTTGGCTGATTGATTCTGAACAGTTGGTTTTAGCTTATCTGTGGATTTCATTATGTGCTGTTTACAGGCACCTTACAAAGTCTTAAATGAAGACATTCCTGGAGACTGAACCTGGGTTGGTCAGAGTGTGGTGCTATTGAAGCCACGTATGTTGATCCCAGGCCACATGGGGTCCAGTGAGCTGGGCTGGGCTACCAGCCACAGACTGAGGCTGAGCCCGGGCCCCCTTTCAGATTGAACATGAATCAATCCACAGGCCTACTCTGGGGTCTAAATTGTGGGGTTACAGTGGGCATGGAATGTCATACTTGTAAATGAGCTGAGGTTCTCACAATGACTCTGGCTTAGAAGTTTGTCCCAGATGTCTGCTCCTCACTCACCTTCCTGCCATCCTCATCCCAGGCTTTTAACAAAGGCCTGGGCCTTCTTGTGTTGAAAAAATGGAATAGTGACCGTGTGCAGCAGGGTACTTGTATGGACTCCTCTCTCTGCCCCTTTGTTGGCCTCTGGTATCTGGCTACAGTGTTATGATGTCTTCATGGAGGGACTTGGTCTTTGCCACCAGGCCTCCACTGGGGCTCTCTTCTCTACTCCTTCCCCCTTTCCCAGCAAAACTGACCCCAGCTGGCCCCAGAAAGAATACCAATGGCCTACCTGTAGCATTTATAGCTGTTCTGGTTGCAAAGGGTCACATTTGCCTCAAGACAGCACAGAAAAGTGGGACCAAAACATGGGGACTGTGTTGCTCTCTGTCCCCCAGGACATTGCCCCAGTTCTCTCTGTTCTAGTGGTTAAAATGACTGGGCTGGCACTGAGCTGTCACATGTTCTCCCCTGGGCCCTATGTGCCAATTTACAAGGACTTTAAGGGTGAAGCTTGTAGCTGGAAAACAGTAGAAATCACACTGGGTGGTTGAGGGCTAGGTCCACACTGCTGCCCTCATTAGTCCAGAGTTCTCCCTTAACCAATCAAAAGGCCCCTGAGTTATGGGATGTTTTATATATGCACAGTAGAATCTCTATAAGTTGATCACCCAAGGGACTGTAACAAACTGGTCAACATACAGAGGTGGTCAACATAAGAAACTATGTCTACTGTACTGATATATACATAAGGTGCATGTTTGGTCTATGAAAATTAAGTCAATTTAAGGGGGGTGGTCATTGTAGGGAGATGGTCAACTATGGAGGTTCTACTATACATACAGACACACACACACATGCATGCACACAGACACATACATATATTGCAGCCTTTGCAAGTATGTAGACTCTGCCTTCTTTTCTATGTATTATTTTTCTCTACCTTGTCCCTCTGCTGAGTATAAGGGGGACAGACAGTGGAGGCCAAGGGTCATCCCACCATGGGCCAATCAGCCTCCTTCTCTGCTCCACTGTGGTGCAAGACTGCTGCATTGCACAACTCTGGGGGATAAGGGGAAAGCCATGTGCAGCACAGTGGGTATCTCTAGCCCAGGGGGTCTTTGAAGCTGCCACACTAACCCTGCCTGGTCCCACTTCATGAAATGGGGCCCTCTGGTTGTCAAGCAGACCCAAAGTAGGGGTGGCAGCAAAACACTGGTCTCCATTTATAGACCCTTCTCTAATGTTCTATTTGGCCAAACGTCTTCCAGCACCTCTCTCAGCATCCTGTCTATCACAGTAAGCAAAACTCACAAGCTGATCATGCTTCTAAACTCCCTCCTTACCAAAGGCAACTGACTGTAAAGCAAATTGTATTGAAACCTGATCACATTCTCATTTGATTTAGTTCTGTGTGATTTAATAAACATTCACTGAAGGAAATACTGCTGTGGGCAGACCTTGTGCCAGCAGTAAGCACAAAAATACATCGTGGTCCCTGTACTCAGGGGGCTTACATTTGAGTTTGAGAGATAGGTAGGAGATACAGAGATCATCTCAGTCCTGCATAGTAGGGGCACAAATGGAAGCCCACTGACCGGAGCCCAGAAGCGAAAGATAGTAACTCTGCTGGGGTGTGTGGAAAGACAGTTCAGGGAAGTTATTATGGTCTGAATATTTGTATCTCTCCAAAATTCATCTGTTGAAGTCCTAACCAGGGTGATGGTATTAGGAGGTGGAGCCTCTAGGGCAGTGGTTCTCAACCTTCCTATGCTGCACTGTATTTTCACTGTCAAAAAAGGGGTCTTGACCTACAGGTTGAGAACTGCTGCTCTAGGGGATGATTAGGTCATGAGGGTGGAGCCCTCAAGGTGGTATTAGAGCTCTTATAAGAAGAGATGGGAGAGACTTTTCTCTCTCTGTCTCTATTCCTTCCACCTCTCTTTCTCTCCTTTGCCATGTGAAGATATGACAAGAAGATAGCCATCTTTAAACCAGGAAATAGGCCTTCACCAAGAACTGGACCATAATGATGCCTGACCTTGGATTTTCAGCCCCCAGAACTATTAAAAATAAATATTTGCTTAAAACCACCCAGTCTATGGCATTCTGTTCAGACTGAACAGGTTAAGGCAGAAGGCCTCACAAACTAGGTAATTCCTAGCCAGGGATTTGAAGGGTTAATAGTTTCCTCAGAAGGACTAAATAAGGTTGACAATGCAGGGCAATGGAGCAATGCAAGCAAAAGTGGGAAAGTAAGAGTGGCCAGGTGGGAGCCTAACGCTTTCAGTATGGCTATTTGCCTTTTTTTCTCCCAGTGTGTAGCATGGGGCCTGTTCCCCAGCTGCTACTCAGGAGACACTGGGTGAACTAATGCACCTCTTTGCTCCCAGGGGATGGCGTGTATCTGTAGATCTGGCTGTCTTGCTGGATTGCATGATAGTCAAGAGCGGGTCTGTGGGAGAGAAGTGAGCACATCAGATGACACAGAGGGTCAGGCAAAGTACTGGTCTAGAACCCAGGTCTCCTGACTTGCAGTCCAATGCTCTTTTCACTTCTACCTAGCCTCCTCTCAGTCCACATTGATCTCTCCCTCCCTGGAGCCCTTTCAGCACTTACATTCAGAGCCACTTGCTCTCACACTTATTCCCTAGCTCTCTTGTATTACACACGGGTTGTTTCCAGTGTGTTCTGCTTGTCTTTCCAATTGGACTATCAGCTTCTTCAAAGCAGAGACTGAGGCTGCTTCTTTTTCATATTCTTTAAATGAGCAATGAGTGTACAAAAAAAAAAAAAAAGCAACAATTAAAAACACATAAAAACTTCACTTTCCCCTCCTTCTCTAGTAGCCTTGTGGATTCATTTTTCAAGGTGTGGCTTTTTTGAATTTAGTAGGTCCAACCCTCTCTGAGTACACACCTCTGCAGAGAAATCACTGTGGTAAAGAATCTACACTATTTCTTCCCCCCAGGGGAATTTACTGCCTGGAAAAAGAAACAAAAATGACTCAAAATATAGCAGAGGAGTAGATCTTTCTTATTTTGTGAATAAGTATCTTCTTGAAATGTGTGTGGGAGTGGAATCCTATAGTTGATGTGCTGGGAAAAATCACTAGTCAAGGAACTCCTACAGTGACACTTTGAAAAGTAAGGATATTGAATCATTTACTTTGTTTATTTCATTTCCCCATGACATCTTTTTCTTATTGGAGTTGATATCTATTCATTTATCAATTATCCAGGAAAAACCCATTCATCTCAATAAATTCATCCATTGCCGTAAATACTAACACAGAGTAAATATAGACTGACTTTTAAAAATGAATACATGTACTTTATTTGCAGTAAATTCTTTTTTAAAGTGAAGAATCATCTCATCCCCTAATGGACCCACTGTGTCATCAGAGGATGAGAAGCTATGTACAGATGAAAGCAGTTCTCACTGCTCTCATTTAACAGATTGTTCAGAAGTATAGTTGAGGCTTTCATTTAAATCTCATTGGGACTTACTACCTGGTTTCTCCTATGGAATCAACAGAGCCTAGTGAATCAGATAGACTGCTTGAAACCCATGTCTGCCACGTTCTGTGTGAAACTGGGATAAGGGACACAGCTTTTCTTTCCCTCAGTATTTTTTGGCTCTAAAATGGGGATAACTATAGCCACTTCCTCATAAGATCATTATGTGGTTGAAAGGTGACACTAAATGTCAGGAGTGTGAATAGACTGAACTATGTGAAGGTAGTGACAGTTAGAGAGGGAAGTATTTCCTTCCAGAGGTAACCCTGAAGCACAAGTTACATTAGTCTAGGGGGGACTTTTTCCTACCATCTACCCACAGTGTAAACTATTTTAATGATGTGAAGGTAGGCTTGAGAGTGGGGACCAAGCTGCATTTGAATTTCAGCAGGCTATTGACAGATTCTTCGATGACACCCCTATGGGCAAGGTGTCCACCAGAGCTGGGTGGCAGTCATAATCATAACTATAAGCAAGAGCTTGTTTGGGTAGCTCATGCACTCAAAATAGAACAGTGGAGACACAGATGACATGCAAATCCTAGAAGCTTTCTGTAGCAGATGATGACAGTTTTCCTCCCTCCCCCATCTCCTAGGCCTAGTTGAGGTCACCTACGGCTGCAGGAGAAGGCTGTTTCCAGCCTATCCACTGCTTCCTACCTCCAGAGCCTGCATTTTCTCTGCTGAAGCAGGGGCTTTCTGTAGCACTAGAGTCCAGAACCGTGGAGGAGTTGATACCTCCAGGGTAACCTGCAAGTGATGGGGGATGGAAATTGGTGAGCAAATGCCCTAGCCCTCCTGCAGGACAATTCTGAAGAGTGCCCCCATAGTTTCTCAGTGTCTCCCAGGAGGATGGAGCCCTAGTTGGTGGGGGACACTGAGAAACTGTGAGGATACATATGGCCACTCACCGGCTTCTCCCCCTTTTCTCACTTTTTCTACGTCCCCCAGTGTGAGTCTCAGGATCACCTCCCTAATAAACTACCTGAACCCAAGTCCTTGTCTTTAGGTCTGCTTTGGCGGGGGTGAGGGGTGGGTGTAGGGGAGTGTCCCAAATGAAAACACTTTTTCTTTTTTCTAATTCAGTCAAGATACAGGTGTGGGGAAAGAGGAGCTTGAGAAAACCTCTTTACAAAAGAAATGTAATCACCCCATTGACTTCTGTTTTCAAAGCACTTTCTTTCACCTAGGTCCGTATTATTCAAAGCAGGACAAGCAGCAAGGGCATCACCTGGGAGCTTGTGAGAAACAGTAGACCCACCCCAGGCTGCATTTTAACAAAATCCCCGAGTGTTTCATGTGCTACAGGTTGAGAAGCTACATGACCTACCCGGCCCTTGCCAAGGCCCCGTGAGAAGGTATTGGTATTTGTAGGTATTTGTAGTGTTCCCCCAAATTCATGTCCACCTGAAACTTCAACATGAACTTATTTAGACATAGGGTCTTTGCAGATGCAATTTGTTAAAGTAAAGTTGTGTCGGAGCAGGTTGGGCCCTAAATTCAATGACCAATGTCCTTATAAGATGAAGACAGGACACACACAGAGAAGGCCATGCGACAGAGATTGGAGCTGTCCTGCCAGAAGGCAAAGAACACCGGCCACCAGGAGCTAGAAGAGGCAAAGAAAAATCCTACACTAGAGCCTTTGGAGGGAGTGTGGCCTTGCTGACACCTTGACTGCAGACTTCTGGCCTCCAGAACTGAAGAACACATTTTGGTTGTTTTAAGCCACCCAGTTTGTGGTACTTTGTTATGGCATCCCTAGGAAACGAACATACTATCATTCTCAATTTCACGATGCATAAGTGACAAAGCCAGGACTTGGCCTTGGCACTGTTATTATTGCTGATGAAACACCCGTGAAGGGTCTCAGGGACTCTTCAGCAGCATTTCCAGAGCCCCGTTCTTAGCCGTGTCCTGCTTCATACTGCTACCTAGGATTTGGAGGCAGACACAGGGACACTTTGCTCAGGTGTGTATATGACATGAGGCTGAGAGGGTTGGCTAACATAAGCTAACATAATGGATGGTTGAACTTGGACTTGAGAAGATTTAGACAGGTTAGAACAATGACCCAACCAAATGATGGAACTGAATAGGGATGAGAGTACAACTCAACACCTAGGTTATAAAGATAGCCACACAGAAACAGGATGGGGCTTGACGGGTGTCTTGATGAGAAAAAAAAAAAAAAAATTGGAGCAGCTGGGTGCATAGATTTAAGTGATCTCCAGCCCTGCCTGGAGGTGAGAGTGCAATGCAGTTGGTGATAAAGGCACATGACCTTCAGTGACATTAAAAAAGTGGTATGCCTCTAATAGTTGCGGACAGCATTCTCAGCTTCTACTTTGTGCTGCTCCTGCCACCACTGGAGAACTGTATCATGGTAGAGGTACCATTTTTCAAAGAGAACACTGTGAACTAGGGAGTGTTTGGGGGATGACCAGAACGGTGAGGACTCAGAAATCAAACAATGATAACAGCTATCATTTTATTGAGTGCTTCCTGTGTGCCAGCGACTGGGCTAAATCGAAGTAAGACAGACACTATCCTTGCCCTTGTAAGGAAGCTTACAAGTCTATTTGTAAAAGGCAGACAATAACCCCCCAAACAGATAAACTGTATTTATTTAAAAACCTACAAGTGCTGCAGAGGGGTACAGGGTTCTATTACCGAGAGAACCTGACTCAGATTGGAGATCAAGGCAGGCTTCCTTGAGGAAGCAGTGTATTCATCTTGGAGCTAATTTATGAAGGCTGACCAAGTCTTACTTAGGGGACCATGGCACCTTTTAAAACAAAGGGACTAGCAGATTCAAAGGCCCCAGTGCACTTCTGAGGAACGGGGAAAAGAGTTGTATTAAGGGATGTGACTTGGTTACACTAGGGTCCTGGAAACACGGCTTTGGCTGTGTTGTGAGGGGTGGATTGGGGAGTAGCAAGAGTGAGTGTGGGGAGATCAGACAGGAAGGGGTGCAGCAGTCCTGCATTAGTTTCTTATTGTTGCTGCAACAGATGACCACATATTTGTGGCTTAGAACAACATAAATGTATTTTCTTACAGATCTGGAGGTCAGAAATCTAAAATGGGTCTCACTAGGCTAAAATTAAGGCGTCAGCAGGGCTGTGTTCCTTTCTGGAGGCACTAGGGGAGAATCTGTTTCCTTGCGTTTTCCAGCTTCTAGAAGCTGCCCACATTCCTTGGCTCACGATGCCTTTGCATCTTCAAAGCCAGCAATGGCCAGTGCAGACATTCTCAGGTTGCATCACTCTGAATCTCACTCTCCTGCCTCTCTGTCTTTCACTTATAAGGACCCTCGTGATTATATTGGGCCCATTTGGATAGTCCAGGATCATTCCTTAATCTCCCTATTTTAAAGTCAGGTGATAAGTAGCCTTAATTCCTGTTTGTCACACGACATAACGTATTTTCAGGTTCTGAGGATTAGGATGTGCGCATCTATGGGAGCCTATTATTCTGTCTACCACACATCCTGGTTTACATACATTACCTTTGATCCCTATGCTCTCTCCCTAGGAGGTTGGTACTATTATTCCCTCTTTCCAGATAGGACACTGAGGCTCACAGAGGTGATCTGCTTAAGATCACACAGCAGGAAGTGACAGAGTACAGAGTCAGACTCCAGGCTGCCTGACTCTATGTTGTGATCTTAACCACTACCCAATCTTGCAACTTCATGTCTTACAAGGACAATGGAAAAGGCCAGGGGATGTTTGGCCTGGGGAGCCAAGCTGACTTCTAGTGCAAAGGGGGCTGGCGTCACCATCACACAGGGCTAAGTTCTGTGTGGCTCCAGAAGAGAGAACCAAATCAAAACTGGCAAGAAGGTAAATTCAGAGTTTTCATGACTTAGTATTAGAGTCAGAAGGGATCTCAGAGGTCATCTTTTTTCCTAAGGAAACTAAAGCCCAGAGAGAGAAAGTAATCCACCCAAGACTACACAGGTCATTAGTAGCCTAATAAAGAACTTTCTATTACAGTTCTCTCTATAAGTGAGGGGCTCCTTGTCACTGGAGAGGATTGAGCATTTAGTGGGGACCCTGCACTGGGTACAGGTCTTCCTGGCCACTGTGGTGTGTTTCATGTAATTTTAAATTTTATTTTTATTTGTATTTATTTTTTGAGACAGAGCCTCAATTTCACCCTTGGTAGAGTGCCGTGACCTCATAACTCACAGTAACCTCAAACTCTTGGGCTCAAGTGATCCTCTTGCCTCAGCCTCCCAAGTACCTGAGACTACAGGTGCCCACCACAATACCCAGCTATTTTTAGAGATGAGGTCTTGCTCTTGCTCAGGCTAGTATCGAACTCTTGAGCTCAAGCAATCCACCTCCTTTGGCCTCCCAGAATGCTGGGATTACAGGCTTGAGCCTCCGCGCCCAGCCCACATGTATTTTTTAATTAACAACAAAGCTAAAAATTTTGTGAATGATTCTCTTGTCTTAATAAATCAGAACAGTTCTTCCTACAATAGGATCACTCTCACTTGTCCTCTGGTCTGAGTTTTTATTTTTTAAGTCAGATCTATGAAGGCATAATTTACATACTAAAATTGACCCTTTCATGTGTACACATTCAATACATTTTAACAAATGTACAGAGTCCTATAACCACCACCACGTCCAAGATACAAAACATTTCCATTAACCATAAAAGTTCAAAAACAGTTTTCTGCATCCCTTCTTTTATAAACTTATTTTTATATAACTATAGACTCAAAAGAAATTTCAAAAATATTATAGAGAGGTCTCAGTACCCTTCATGCAGCTTTCCCGATAGATAACATCTTATGTAACTATGGGAAAATATCAAAAGCAGGGACATGAGATTGGAACAATACCAGGACTCCAGACCTGATTGAAATTTTGCACATTTTTCCACGGATTCATTTATGTGTGCATGTTTTTGTGCACAGTTCCATGCAATTTCATCACATATATACTTTTGCATAACCACCACTGTCTAGAAACTCCCTACCACTACTCTTTCCTTCTTGTGCTCACCTCCTCCCTCCAGCTATCCCCAACCTTTGGCAACCCCCAATCTCTTTCTGTGCCCTTTTTCATATGCTTTACTGAGGAGTGCGCTTTTAATTAGAAAATAAATTGATGAATAAATTCACACTGGGAGGAAAATTTTAAACTATTCAGGTATTTTGAGATAACTTCTTGAGACCCCTATCTCATTCCAGTTCTTTTACTGAAGGTAGTCACTGCTAGGGTTTGGGGTATACTAACCCTTTGCCTTTACAGTTGCATACAATATGTGCATTACATGCATATGTATGATACTTACAGAAATATATAGTTGTGTATATGTTTTTAACATATATGCTATCATAAATGTTACATATTTTCTTGCATCTTGGTTTTCTTTCACTTAACAATATGCCTTTGATCACAAAAATTTGCTAAGTGGGTGAGGTAATAGATATGTTTATTACCTTGATTTAATAATTACATAATATATACATTCAGTGGTTCCACAGTATCCATGGGGGACTGGTTCCAGAACCACCTTTGGGTACCAAAATCTAAGGATGCTCATATCTCTTATTCAAAAAATGATGTAGTATTCACATATGACCTATATACATCTTCCTGCATACTTGAAATTATCTCTAGATCACTTATAATACCTAATACAGGCTCGGCGCCTGTGGCTCAAGCGGCTAAGGAGCCAGCAACATACACCTGAGCTGGTGGGTTCAAATCCAGCCTGGGCTCGCCAAACAACAATAACAGCTGCAACCAAAAAATAGCCGGGCATTGTGGTGGGCTCCTGTAGTCCCAGCTACTTGGGAGGCCAAGGCAGGAGAATCGCTTGAGCCCAGGAGTTGGAGGTTGCTGTGAGTTGTGAAGCCATAGCACTCTACCCAGGGCGACAGCTTGAGGCTCTGTCTCAAAAAACAAACAAACAAAAAAACCTAATACAATGTAAACGCTGTGTAAATAGTTGTTTTACTGTATTGTTTAGGGAATAAATGACAAGAAAAAAAACATCTGTATGTGTTCATTACAGACATAACCATTCACTGTTTTCCCAAATATTTTTCACTCTTGGTTGCTTGAATTCACAGACACAGAACTCACAGATAAGGAGTCCTGACAGCATCAAGATACCACATTGTACTCCATAAATATTCGGTTATTAAGTATTAAATGTCCGATTTCCTTATGCACTAAGTTTGACAGTGGATATCTCTGACTTTTCACTTTGACACTTTTCGTTTTATTTTTATTGCGAAAGTACATTCTCATTCTTTCAAATACACATTTTGGCTTGCTTCTTCTCTGCTGGCATAAACAAGCTACCATTAAGATGGCAAAACTGTATTGCTAGTTTAGGCACATTAATTGTCTTGTTTCTTGTTTGAGATATAATTAACTTGACAATGAGACCATTTCTGGGTTGATAAAGGGCTCACCCCAGGCAGGAGCTGAGGCTGAACAAATGGTTAGATTCACAATCAAAATCAGACATTTTGATTCAAAATCAGACATTTTGGCTTGGCACCTGTAGCTCAGTAGCTAGGACACTGGCCACATACACCAGGGCTGGTGGGTTCAAACATGGCCTGGGTCTGCCAAACAACAATAACAATAATAACAACAACAAAATAGCCGGCGTCGTGCTGGGTGCCTGTAGTCCCAGCTACTTGGGAGGCTGAGGCTAGAGAATCTCTTAAGCCCAAGAGTTTGAGGTTGCTATGAGATGTGACACCACATCACTCTACTGAGGGTGACTTAGTTAGACTAGGTCTGAAAAAAAAAAACAAAACAACGGACATTTAATATTTAATGACCTAATGTATACAACTATTACTTGTTAATTAAAAATAAAATGAAAGGATGACTTGGATAACTTTCTATGTCCACACATTTATGCCAAATACATTTAAAAAATGCCTGCATAGCTTTCTGTAATATGGGTATTCCATAATTTATTTAATCACTCCCCTGGTGGGGGACATTTAGATTGTTTTGAGTTTTTCCTTGTTACAAACAATGTATAATGGCCAGCCTTTGTGCACTTGTGCAAGATTTCTTAGAAGTCAAGAAAAGTGATACGCGTTTTAGAATGAGAGGAAGAGGGATGAAGGTGTAGGTGAGAGAGAATTGTCTCAAATTCTGGCGTGGCAGTGAATCCCCATGTGAATGTCATCTAGGACATATTCATCTGGAGGATGACATCTCCACTGAGACATAGGATGTATATTCCCCCCGCCCCATATCCTTTGGGGGTTTTGGCAGTGTCTTCGCACTCTGAGGGTTTGGGATTCTCCTATCTAGCCAAGGTCACTTCACACAACCAGATTTGCTTCTCTGGTCTGCTAAGTCCCAGGCCCATGCTTTGCCTCAGTTGCTTAGGTTCCAAGAAATGTAAATGCCTAAGGGAATCCCCTTTGCTTTGGGCAAGCCATGCATAGTTTCGATGACGACTGATGGCTGCTCTGACTTAAGGCTTCCCAACCCTTGAGAGATCACATGCCACTCTTATACAACAGATATGACAGGGCCAAGAAATATTCAAGCTCCTCTCTAGCAGCAGGAATAGTAATAAGTCTATTTTCTTCAAAGGAAACTAAGGCCCAGAGAGGGGAAGTAATTCACCCAAGGCCACACAGCTAATTCATAGCCTAATAAAGAACTTTCCAACTAAGTGGGGTTGGAGCAGGGAAGGGTGGAATTGTTTCCTGTGAATCTAACCATTTGTTCAGCCTCAGCTCCTGCCTGGGGTGAGCCCTTTATCAACCCAGAAATGGTCTCATTGTCAAGGCCTGTCTGCCTGAATCCTACCGTATGTATATAAGGAAAGGCTTTTGGCCAATCCTAGTTCCATAATCATGCACCCGTCAGCTCACCCACTACCTTGGAGCCTACTTGTAGAGGAAGGAAATGGCAGTTGAGAGAAGAAACAAATACAGTGCAAGAATTATTAACACTTTAAAAGGACTTTCTGTTCTCAGGGAGTTCTTCCCATATCTCTTCTTATCTAGTTAGCACAGAGGTAGGAAGGGCAAGCTCTAGGTTTTATACTGCAGAGATAGGGAAACTGAGGCCCAATGAGTGATTGATGATTTTGCCTTGGATCTTGCATGCATCAAATTAGCCAGAGGGAAAAGGTGGGAGATTGGGTAAGTCAGAGAGCTGGTTCAGGGGCCCTGACTTCCTGTTTATCAGCAAAAGGCCCTTGTCAACACATTTTACTTCCATCTTTCATCTGACTGCCAAAGCCTTGTGTTCAGAGCCCTGTCTGTTCAAGTGCCCACCTTGGAAGAGACACTACACTACAAACTCCGCTCTGTCCTGCCCTTTATGGCCAGAAGCCACGTCACCCTGAGGCTCTGTGACCCTGGTAGAATAAGGAGGGCATTTCAGCCTACATGATACAGATGACTCACCTGGCCAAATGTTAAGACTGGCCCTGACCAAGTGTGGAACACCTCTTTGACTCATTGCATGTGCAAGTGTCTACATATTTTGAATGAGGGACAACTGTTACTTCTGGCATTCATGAGATCCTTTAGGTAAACTTTAAGAAAAAGGTGGCACTCCAACTGGGTCCTGAAGGCACTGGAGAAGAGAGAAGGGCACCCAGAGTAGGGGGAAGGATGGCAGCCAAACTACTAAAGCAAGAAAGCAGGCTTGTCTGAAGGTTCATGCGAGGGAACAGCAGGAAATAATATTGCTGTGGTAGGGAATATTTTCCCACGATGACTGTGACAATATCTCCTGTCCCATATGCCCCTATTACAATATGACATTGACACTCCTTCATTGAGATATAGGGTCTCTGTTTTCTCCCCCTAAAGCTGGGCAGGCTTATGACTATGGCAAAAGTGAAGCTATGTGACTTTTCATGTGAGGCCAAAAAGGAGATACAATTTCCACCTGCTTGCTGGAATACTCACACTTGAAACCATGGGCCACCCTGTGGTTACTTTGCCACCATGCTATGAGGAAGCCCAAACTAACTCACATGAAGACCTCTGAGACACATGATGAGAGAAGTGCCTGGCCTTTTCCCAGCTGCTCCAACCCCATTTTCCTCATCCCATACTGTTTCATCTCCAGTTACTAACTACAACCTTACAAGGAACCCTGAGCTAGAACCAACCAGCTGAGCCCTTCCCAAATTCTTGACCTGTAGAAACCATGAAAGGTAATACGATTGCTTGCTGATGTCTTAAGCTACTAAGGTTTGGGATGATTTGTACACAAAAATAAATGAATGAGCTTGGTGAAAGCAAAATGGTATTGTGGAAAGAACACTGATTTGGAAGTCAAAGAACTGGGTTTTTGACCTAGCTCTCCCAGCAACTTGCCATGTGAACTTGGGCAGGACAATTCTCTTTGAGCTTCAATTGCACTATTTGTAAAAATAAGAGGATTAGATAATTTAGAAAGCCCTTTCTAGTTGTAAAAATTCTTTTGTAGTGTTATGTCTCAGAGGAATTTGAAGTTTATCAATGAGCAGAAGATGATGTGCTGAAAGAGTTCTAGAGATAAGAACATATAGATGAAGATAGAGTTGGCAAATCCTCTTTCCTCTTTCTCAGCCGAGTGGAAAATAAGCACCAAGGAGCTGAACAACCCCCAAGGAGATACAAATGAGAGGGAAGGGTTGGGACATTGGGTAAATCAGAGGCAGACAGTTTGCTGACCACATTCAGAGCCAAAAGTGGCAAAAGTACCAAAGAAGCCCCTCCTGTTTGGAGAAAGGGCTCTACTTACCCTTTCTCACCTCACACCCATCTGTCTTCTTCTACCTCAAGAACAATCTCCTTATGCAATCTCTCTGTTTTGTCTTTCCAGTGGGATGCTTTATGCTTTTCTCACCTCAGGAACAAACCTATAAATCCCACTATTGTGCTCAAATGTAGCTAAGATTAGACTCTAGCTTATGCCCATTGCTTAGATGTCAGGGGCCCTCAGGTCAGTAATCATAACACCCCCATTGCAAAGGAACTTCCAGGCTTCCATTGTTTTAAGGGAGAGGTAGCCCCAGCTCTTGGCTTGGGATGGTCTCTAAGGAAAACAATGGGTAGGCTGGTGCCAGTGGGGATGAAGTAGATTTGCTTCTTAGCAACAAAGGGAGTATTTGAATGGAAAAAAGCCAGGGTCCCTCTGGGACTAGCTCAATTGGTTATTTCTCTAGGCTCCTAGATAACTTGGGTAGCTCAGGGATATGGATTCCCTCTGCCTGCAGCCTGTGGCTAACACTTCCCCGTGTGAAGGGAGGCTGAGTTTCTGGAGGAGTTGGCCTTTTCCACACCAATCCTGGCAAAGGCTCACAAGCTATTCAGAGAGTTGCAAAACCTGAGAGGCCACAGCTGGGGAGGAGTAGGAAGGAGACTGCTGGGAGAGAAGAGCAGCTTGAAACTGGCTGTGCTGCCTGGCAGGGCTGAATGCTGTCTTCCCTGGTGGGAGGTCAAGGGCACAGCTGAGGCCTATTTGCAGCCCCCTCCTTCCTACATGCCAGTGATAATAGCTCCTAACATTTATTGAGCCCTTAGTATGAGCCAAGCACTGCTCTCAGCCTTTTTCATAGATTATCTCATTTAATCCTTCACAATAGCCCTATAAGGTAGGTCTATTATTATCCCTATTTTAGAGATTAAATAACAATAATGTTAAAGCTCCCTGAGGCACATAGAGGTTAAGTGAGCTAGTAAGCTGTGAGCCAGAATTATGAACACAGACAGTTTGGCTCAAGAGGCCAAAACCTAACCACTAGCCAGCATTGCCTTTCACATGTAGCCAGGCTACATATGATTTCTCGTGCTCTGGGGCTTGCTTCTGAAGTGGTTCTCCAAGTCTTGCTTTCATAGGGCCTACCTCATGCTTTGAATATTATATTATAATGGCCACCAATTTACTGAGTCCTTACCATACACCAGGGATTGTGTGCTAAGCATTTTACGTGGTTTATATGGTTTATTTAGTCTAAACCTCATAATGGCCCTATGGAACAGGTATTGCCACTACTCAGTTTTACAGGCGAGGAAACTAGAGATCTGGGAGATTTAATAATTTAAACCTAAGTCTATCCGATTCTGAAGCTCCAACCAACCAATATTTTATAAACTGTCTGCTATATGCCAGGCACTGTGCTCAGCACAGGTAAGTATAGGCAAGGAGAATATTTCCGACTCTATCTCTTCAGATTAGACTACTCTCTAGAACTGCAGACTCATAAATCCAACTGCCTATTACTGCCATGTTCAAAACAACTCAATGTTTCCTTCAAATTCACTACACTAATGCCTTCCTCAGTTATGTAATTGGCATCCCCATTTGCTAGGGCCTGAATATTGGTGTCCCCTCCCAAAATCATATGTTGAAACCTAATTCCCAAGGCACTAGTGTTAAGAGGTGGGGCCCATAGGAGGTGATTGAGTCAGTAGGGCAGAGCCTTTGTAAATAGGATTAGTGCCCTTAAAAAAGAGGCCTGGGGGCTCGTGTTTGATCCTTCAGCTGCATGTGGATGCATTGAGAAGGCATCAACTATAAAGCAGAGGGTGAGCCCTCATCAGACACTGACTCTGCTGGTCCCTTGATCTTGGATTCAGATTTTAGAACTATAAGAAATAAATTGCTATTGTTTATGAGCCACTCAGTCTAGGGTTTTTTGTTATAGCAGCCTGAGTTGCTGCTAAGACACCTTCCATGAAGTTGCTCAAGCCACCACATAGAGGCCATCCTTGATTCTTTCCTTCATCTTCTACATCTAATCAGCCTGTTTGGTTGACTTTATTTCCAAACATATCTTATATCTTTTCATTTTTCTCCACCCTCCCCACCAATCCATTCTCCATAAGGAAGTCAGTATGATTAAAAAAAAAATCAATTAAGATCACTTCCTTCTTGTGCTTGAAATATTCCAATAGCTTCTCATGTGCTCATGTCCTATAAGGCGCTGGCTGATCTGGCCCCTGTGTTTCCACCTCAACCTACTGCTGCCTTCCTTTCTCTTCCTATGTGTCTCCCACCCCTTTCTGCCTTCTGTTCTTCTAACAGGCCAAGCTTGTGCTCACCTTTGAGACTTTGGTCACGTACCTTCCTCTGCCTGGAAAGTGCTCCCTGTGCATGGCTCCTTCATATGACCTGGATCTCTAAGGCCTCCTTAGAGAGGCCTTCCCTACCCAAGCGATATAAAGTAGCCACTCTCTTTTCTCTGCATGACTATTATTACCAAGAATATTTTCTTTTTTATTTTTATACCTACTTGTCTCCCCCGTCTACTAGAATAAAAGCTCCAGGAGAGCAAGGAGCCTACTTCTCTCATCCATCATTTCATTCTCAGTATCTAACATAGTACCTGGCACAAAACAGGTGCTCAGCAAGTAAAAGGTTCACAGTGTAGTTGCAAAGGTTGGTGGATATAGCAAGGATGGTAGACAAAGAGTGCTATATGGTCCTTGGGAAATGACAAAGGAAAACAGACTGGAAGTAGCAGAAGGGAGTAAAGAATATGCTGACCCCCTCTTGAGCCTGGGGCCTCCAGAGAGGCCTCTCATCATGTTTCAGCTCCACCACTCACTAATGAAGTCACTCCACTTTGTGTTCCCTCATTTGAAAATGGGAATAATATACTATCACCTAGTAGGGAGATTTTGGGGACTCTGCTCAATCTCTCCAATAGCTTTTAACCTCCCTCTGGGTAAAAACCAAAGTCATTACAATGTCCTCCAAGGCCCTGCATGATCTGGCACCCCCTCCTACCACTTCCTCTCTTCCCTCTTCATTTGCCAATCTTCCTCTCACTCGCTCTTCTCAAGCCCCCCCTGGCCTTCTCCACATTCCTCAAACAGCTAAGCACACTCCGGCCTCAGGGTCTGTGCCTAGCTATTCTCTCTGCCCAGAATGCTTGTCCTCCAAATATGTGCAAAGCCTCAGTGTCTCACTTCCTTCAGGTCCAGTCTCAAATCTCCACTTTCTCAGGGAGACCTCCCTTACATTGCATACATCTTTCTGGGCACTCCCTGTTCCCCTTCTCTGCTTTGCTTTTTTCCTTAGCACTTATTCCAGCTTGGCATGCTATGTCAATTATTTATCTTGTATATCAGTTTTCTTCCCTACTAGAGTGTAAGCTCCCCAATAGCTGGGAGTTTATCTGACTTATTCACTGCTCTACCCACAGGTCTTAGAACAGTGCCTGGCACATAGTAGACACTCAGTAAATCTTTGTTGAATGGATGAATGAATGCATTTCTAGCATGTAGAAAGTGTTTAGCAAATGGAAGTTATTACTGAGAACTATCTTATGCCCCACTTACAAGCCTAACTGAGCATAGAGCCCTGCATTTAGCAGATGCTCAGCTGACATGAGCTGAAAGAGAACACCCCCACCTGAGGTGGAAAGTACTACCAGCCACAAGAGAAACCCAAATAACACAGGCTTTAAGAATGCAGTGGTAGGAAGGCAGAACCTCACGCTGTTTTTAAAAACCAAATCCCTACCCTTGCTCTTAGTAAGGATGCTTGGAACAAAGAGTGCTACCATCTGAATGATTACATTCCCCCCAAATTCATATGTTGAAATTCTAATCCCCAAGTTGATTTTAACAGGAAGTGGGGTCTTTGGGAAGTGATTAGGTCATAGGAGTGGAGCCCTCATGAATAAGATTTATGCCCTTATGAAAGAGGTCTGAGAGAGCACCTTTGCTCTTTCTACCATATAAGAATGCAGCAAGAAGGTGCCAGATGTGAAAGAAGTGGGCCCTCTCTGGACACTGAATCTGTTAGCAACTTGATCTTGGACTTCCCAGCCTCTAGAACTGTGAGCAATAAATTTCTCTAGTTTATAAGCCACCCAATTTATAGCATTTTGTTTTCGCAGCCCATATGGTCTACAAAAAGGACAGTTTCCACAGAAGAACACCAGAAAGGCTATGTGGATGCTTAGTCTGGGGCCCCTAAAGTTGGATCTGGTGGCTCACACATGTAATTCTAGCACTTTGGGAGGTGGAGGTGGGAGGATTGCTTGAGGCCAGGAGTTTGAAGCTAGCCTAAATAACTATACAAGCTCCCATCTCTACAAAAAATAAAAAGTAAACAAATAAATTAGCTGGATGTGGTGGCCCATGCCTGTGGTCCCAGCTACTCGGAAGACTGAGGCAGAAGAATCACATGAGCCCAGGAGTGTGAAAATGCAGTGAGCTATGATGATACCACTGCACTGCATCTCTGGCAACAGAGTGAGACACTGTGTCAAAAAATAAAACAAAACAAAACAAACAAACAAACAAACAAAACTGGGGCCCTATTCCGCTAAGGCAGTGGTTCTCAACCTTCCTTGTGGTGACCCCCAACCATAAAATTATTTTCATTGCTATTTTATGGTTGGGGGTCACCACAACATGAGTAACTGTACTAAAGGGTCATGGCATTAGGAAGGTTGAGAACCATAAAGAGTTCTGTGACTAGAATTCAGAGGGCTCATGAATTTGATGGGAAAGTTCATGATGGGAAACTTACATCTTAATTTCTATATTTTAGCATTTCTTTCAAATAATGAATGCAGGTGACAAATGATTGTAGTATTAGAGCACCTGTGATTTGGCCACCAATAGAAATTGCACACATTTTCATATCACATTAGAATGAAGCAGATCTCTTGAAATATGTTCATCACTGCTTTGAATTATGATAGTTACAAAAATTACTGCTAGATCTTGTTACTTTATGTGCTAAAAATGAGGCACAGGATCACAAATGTTAAAACTATGTTGATGGCTTGATTTCAGTATAATTGGTTTCCATTATAATCCTCTGTATTTTATTTTATGCATTTAAAATATTATTCTGAAAAGCGAACCCTAGGTGTCAACAGACTGTTAAGGGGTCCATGGCACATAAAAAAGGCCAAGAGCCTATGCATCTAATTGCAATTGGCCACAGGCCTTCTAGATAGTGACTTCCTCCAAGCACAGCCTAATTTGGCCAACACCGAACCTTTCTCATTATTCCTGTGTGGGGAGCCTCCTCCCCCTGCCAGTCTCACTCTCTATCACTCTGAGTATCTATTAATTTGTTCATCAAGTGGTGAACTAATTCATACACTAATATGAGATTAAGACAGCCAGCAGGGTCGTAACCTCCTTCCCCGACAGCCCATACCAGACAAACTAGATTGTTTACTCTTTCCTAGGAGTGATACACACATAGCACTTCCTTACCTTGGCCTCTTCCATTCCCTCTGGCTGAAATGTGGACCCCACTCTAGCTCCAGCCCCAAGCCCATGCTACTTAAACATAAGATTGATGGTTGCTAAAGGTAAATGACCAGGGATACCTACCCTTCCAATGGTCTAGGCTAACATCATATTTTCATGCTCCAAGATCCAATATTCTGGCACTCCATCTGAATACTTGCCCAAACACTGGAGCTGATCCACAGCTGCTTCTTTAAGGAACATGTTGCTCCTGGCCCCCAAGCATTTTAGAAACTTGAGGGAGGCAGTGACCTGTCCAGGCAACAATGAAAGGCAGGTGTGTCCATTTTCAAAACAAAATGGTTGTGCTTTACCTGCGTCACCATTTCTGGTATGCAGAGCATCCAGATCTGAATGTTAATAGACGCACAGAAACCTTCTGCACACTCACCAAAGAGCTCAGCCTTGGCCCCTCTTTATCCAGGGTCTGTTAGGAGCACGGCTGCCACTGACAATCTTTGATATTGAAGTGACAGGTTATAGACTCCAAGCTGGATAATGAAGAATTGAAGAAAGAAGAAGGCCAATAAAGTGAGGAAAAGTAGAAGGGTCAGTGGGCTGTACATCCCAGTGAAGTTGAATAACTCTTCTCATGGGAACAGTTACACATGCAAACTGGAAGATGAGGAGGTAGCAGAGAGGTAAGGATAGAAAGAGTGATTTTTAAAGTAGGATGGCTCAAAACAATGTCAAGGTCCAAAATGTGACAGTGCCAGAATGTAGCATGAGGAGTGCAGAAGATAAAGACAAGGAAGTCAGGAATAGAGAGGCCATGGCATTGGAAGGGATGTCTGTATCAAAGTGAAAGTTATCCATGATAATGGGATGGGACTTCTGGAAGAGGGGAAAACTGCAAGCTATTTTACCAACAGTCTTTAATGAATGAGAGAGGGTGATGACAGTGATTAGGAAGGGGAAAGGTTAGCATCATCCAGTAGTATGGACCTTGGAAGAACAAGCCAATAAATGTTAGAGATCTTCAAAGGCCTATCTCAGTTCTTCTCTTGTCATTCTATAATACAATCTTTACCCAAGTGGTCAATTTACACCCAGATTTAAATACCTATCCCGTTGGCTCCCAAATTTATATCTCTCGTTCAGATCTCTCCTCTGAGTTTCAGGCAGCCTATCTAACTGCATAGTTGACAGGTCTGCTTGGACCCAACATCTGACTTTCCCTCCAGTCGTGGCCCTTTTCCAGGCTTCTCTATCTCTGTGGTACTTCTTTCATTCAGTTACCTAAGTCAGAAACTTAGAAATTATCCATGACAGTTCCCTCTCAAAATTTCCCATGTCAAATCTGTTATCAAGTCCTATTGATTCCACCTCCTCAGTAGCTCATGAATTCCTCCACTCCTCCCTGACATCACCTGAGCCCACTCTACCTTTATCTCTCACCTGTTCTAATGCAAGAGCTTATCTGCACATCCTCTTGGCCCCCCTCCAATATGTTCACTCTGTATTCAGACTGATCTTTTTAAAATGCAAATCTGGTCATGTCACCTCTTGCTTAAACATGTCAATGACTTCTCATGTCTGCCTTGTCTGCTGCCGAATCCTCAGCTATCACAATGCCCAACACAATATAATGGCTCAATAAATATTTGATGATTGAATGAATATAAGGTAAGGTAGAGTGTTTGAAACCATGTGGACTAATTATCTTCTTCGATCACAAACTGAATTCCTAATCTTGGTCATAAACTGAACCCTACAGTTGGGCCCAGTATGAAATCAATATCCCCCTGGCTACAGCCTGAGTCACTTCACACAGCTGCTTGTCCCAGTGACTCTCAATCCTGCTTCCCATTATAATCACCGGAAAAGCTTAATTAAGAAAAAAACGATTGTACCCTAGACCAATTAAATCAGAGTATCTGGGGGTGGAGCCTGGCCTAATTTGTCCTTAAATCTCCCCAAGGTGATTTTTAATGTGCAACTGCAGTTGAGAGCAATGTGGCCTTGCTCTTCAAAGTGCAGCACATGGCAGTAGCTCGGAGCTTGTTAAAAATGCAGAGTCTCAGGCCCCAGCCAGCTCTTCTAAATCAGAGTTTTAACCAGGAAGTTTGGTGATTTGTCCATGTGATAGTGTTTGAGAAGTGCTGCCAAGGAACCAGGCAGGAGAATGTGGACTTAGCAGGGCTCATCTTAGCTTCCACGGAAGCATGAGGCTGCTTCGGTGGAAGCAAATCTCTCCTCTCAAGTCCCAACCTAACTGCTGGCTCAGCATTTTGCCAGGCTGGTGGGCCAGAAGCCCAGTGTAGATACTGTAAATAAAGGTTTCCCAAATGAGTTAACCCAGCCTGAATAGCTAGGGCAAAGCAAAGCAAGGGGCTCCATTCCACCAGGAAAGCCAGGACAAGAAGAATGCTAGGAGCCTTTCTGACAAATGGGAACAATAGAATAAAGAACCAGCCTTTGCGGGCCTGTCACGGCCCTGCACCCACTAACCACCGGCTGGGCCTAGCCTGGACTGCTCTATCTGCAGGCACTGCTGCTTGCTCAGGGAAGCAGCCCTCAAAGCTGCAGAGCCCTGCAATTCCCTCCCCAGGCCCACACCAAATCCCTCCTCCAAAAAAAGAAAAAGTGATCAAAAGTGTTCCAATTCTATTATTGGTTTGGTTTCCAAATGTTGCCCTTGGTTTTGGCCAGGAGCCCTGCTCTATATGGCTGGGCCGGGTGGGGGGAGCCGGGACCCTCATGTCCCAGGGCACTGGGGCTCAGCAAGTGCGTGAACCCACGTCAGGGTTGGGGTCTCCAGTGCCACCAGCTGCGGGTCCGCGGCCCATGTCCTCTCTCGACCCTGAGCAGGGCAGCAGTGCCAAGGGACCCGCGAAGGCCTGCGGTGGGCGCTGCACTGCCCCCTTCAGGGCTGGCGACGCACTCCTTGCCTACAGAGCCCCTTCGCTTCCTGGGCCCGGTTGGCACTGACAGTCCTGTGCCGCCGCCGGTCTGTCCCGGTTCCCCGCCAGGAAACGTTGTCTTACTGGAAAGGCCGCCGCTGTCTGCTACAGCGGGTGGCAGTGTCTGAAACCAATTTGCACGAACTCTGGGCGACAGAAAACCTTGTGTTTGTTTTGGGAACTGTTCTCTCAGAATGAGTATTTTTTTTAAAGTCACCTGTCAGGTCTTAGCTCGTAATTGCTGTTCCCCGCCCCCCCAACTTCCCTGCCCCCGCCCAGGAGCCGCTGAGTTGCAGCGCCCAGGACAAGGCTCCTTCGGAGCCAGCTGTTGACTGTGTAACTGAGAGCAGAGTCCTTTGAGGACACTCAGGCCATTGGGTAAACACCCTCCTTCTCTCTCAGGCATCTGGGTGTGGATGGCGGCTGCCTTTGGCCTGGGACACAAGGGCACCCAGCTGTTGTCTGGCCAACGAGCCAACCTGCCACTTTCCAAAAGCCCCAGGGATTGGGTCCTTTATTGAAGGACACATAGGTTCTGATGAAAGCACCAGGTGGCCCCTTTAGGGGGTAAAAGAAAAATATATACATATATCTTGTACTTGGATACCCAGCACTGGCCCTGAAGCTTGTACCCATCCACCTCCTTCTTGACATAGGCATGGTCTCCACTGAAATATTGGCTTCCTGGTGAGCTCACTCCCACCCTCTACCTTCTTCCTCCCATTTTTTAGTTTCACTTATTCCTCTCTCATCTTCAGCTTTCTTTATCTTCTCTTCCCATTCATCATGCATTAAACACTGAAGTAGTCAGCTTCAATATCAAAATATCAAAGACTGGGTGGCTTCAACAACCAAAATTAGTTTTCTTATAGTTCTGGAGACTAGAATTTCAAGATCAGGGTGCCAGCATGGCCAAGTTCTGATGAGGGCTCCTCCTATCTCCAGAAATAGTCACATTGGTGGTTAGGGCTTCAGTATAGGGATTTCAAAAATTTTTTATTTATTTATTTATTATTTATTTATTTTTTTGCTGGAGTGAGGGCGAACGGGATGCAATTCAGTTCATAGCAAGCCCCTACAAGGTTTGCTAGATCCCTAGGAGCTATAGTAGTGAAGAGGACAATAGTGGGGTAAATAGATGTCACCAGTGTTATTAACAAAGTCTGAAAAGAATACAGTATGAGTGTTAGAGGAGTGTGATGGTTCAAGGTGGTCACCAAAATAATTGAAAAGAGCAAGTAAAGTTTTCACAAGAAAAAGAAAGTTTATTAACAACTTGCACTGCAAGCTAGGCACCATTCTGGTGACTGCAGGTTCCGTGGGAAGTGCAGTTTTGAGTTTTATACACAACTTTGAGTAGTATTAGCTGCTTCTTGAAAGTTTTTCAGGGTCTTGATTAAGTCTGTTCTCAAAACAACCCACCTGCAAGGTCTTGAAAGCAACCCACCTTCAAGATCTAGATAACAACCCACCTGCAATATCTTAATCAGCCTCATTCCCATAATAGCCTGTTTGGTCAGCTTGACCCAAACCAATCCAAAATAGCCTAATCATATCTGTCATCTACCCCGCTCATATCTATCTAATTGCCTAACAGGAATATGGAGGGGCAGGGGTGAATAGGTGCCTCAAAAAATCAAGGATGGTTTGATAGAGAAAGTGACATGTGAGGCATGAGAAGAAATTTGCAAGACATAAAACAGAAGAACTATTAATATATTTCAGGCAAAAGGAATAGTGTGTGCAAGGGTGTAAAGTTGTAAGAGGGCATGGACTGCTTGGTAAGCAATTAAAAGTTCTGTGGCATTGGAGGTGAGGGTGTATAGGGGAAGGGGCAGGGGATGATGGAGATGCAAGTTGGCGTCATCCTATGAAGGGTCCAAGCAGGACATGATGAATGATGGTCTAAGCCAGCGGTTCTCAACCTGTGGGTCACGACCCCTTTGTAACAATGAAAATACATCCTGCATATCAGATATTTACATTACTATTCATAACAGTAGCAAAGTTACAGTTATGAAGTAGCAACAAAAATAATTTTATGGTTGGGGGTCACCACAACATGAGGAACTGTATTAAAGGGTCACGGCATTAGGAGGCATTAGAAACGTTGAAAACGACTGGTCTAAGCTAAGGCAAGGATGGGGGAGTGGAAAGTAAGGAGAGGATGCAGAAGACATTAGCAAGACTAAATTGACAGAATTTGGTGATAATTGAATGGTGAGGGGATGAGGAGGAAGGAGTGGAGGGCGACTCCTGAATTTCTAACTTAGGGGCCCGGCACCATTCACTGAGATACAGGAGGAGAAGTAGGTGTGGGGTAGGAGTGAGAGTAGAAATAATGCATATGTGATATTTTTAGGACATCCTGAGGAGGTAGGGTGGGTGCTGGAAGTAAGGTGGGAATCAAACAAACTTAATGTAGATCCATGAGCACAAGTGGGGAAACTATCTGAGGTTTGCAAAAGAATTATCTCCGCTTGGCGCCTGTGGCTCAAGCAGCTAAGGTGCCAGCCACATACACCTGAGCTGGCGGGTTCGAATCCAGCCTGGGCCTGCCAAACAACAATGATGGCTGCAACAAAAAAATAGCTGGACGTTGTGGCGGGTGCTTGTAGTCCCAGCTACTTGGGAGGCAGAGGCAGGAGAATCACTTGAGCCCAGGAGTTGGAGGTTGCTGTGAGCTGTGAAGCCACGGCACTCTACCCAGGGTGACAGCTTGAGGCTCTGTCTCAAAAAAAAAAAAAAAAAAAAAGAAAAGAAAAGAAAAGAAAGAAAAAGAATTATCTCAAATGGTGAGGGGAAAGAGTGCTCAGAACTTAGGTAGGGCTGGAAATAGTGCCTGCTCCCAACCAGCTAATATTGGGGTCTTGGGTAGTGCTATGGTCTCAATGTTGAAATATTCCCCAAGTTCATATAGTGAAATGAGATGGTATTAGAAAGTGGGGCCTTTGGGAGGTGATTAGGTTATGAGGGTAGAGGCTTCACAATGGGATTAGCATCTTTAGAAATAGAGATAGGAGATATCTCTTTCTCTCTCCTCACACCCACAATGTGAGGATACAACAAGATAACTATCTGTAAACCAAAAGGTAAGCCCTCACCAAGAACTGAACGATTATGATGCCCTGGCACTGGGCTTCCAGCTTCCAGAACTGTGAGAGAAAGATAAATTTTTGTTGCTTATAAACTACCCAGTTTTTGGCATTTTCCGATAGCAGCCTGAACAGACTAAGACAAGCAGAGTACACAGAAGGGTCTTGCCTCCGTATGGTAGAATAATTAGCCCTAGACTTGGCACTGCTCTTGTGTCATTTAGTAAAGTTACCAGCAAGACCCAAAAGGATCAATTTCCAACAAATTTAACTGAGTCTCAGAATATTTACAGAAGGGTTTCTCAACTTCAATACAATTGACATTTGAGTCTTGCTAATTCTTTACTGTAGGGCCTGTCATGTGCATTGCAGGACATGTACCATCATACCTGGCCTCTGCCAATGGATACGAATAACACCCTCTACTTGTAACAAACAAGAATGTTTCCAGACAGTTGAAACCACCACTGATTGAGAACCACTGATTATAGAAATACAGACATATAAAGAACCCAATAAGGTAGGTATACAATGTCTGGCATCCTGTAAAAAATTACCTAATGTGGACAGAGCAGGAAACTGTAACTAATAAAGAGGAAATAAATCAATTTATTGAAATCAAGCCAGAACTTATACAGTTGTTAGAATTATCCAACAAGGTTATTAAAAAGTTATAACTATATTCTCTATGTTCAAAAGCTGAATAGAGACATGGAAGATATTTTTTAAAGTACTTAAACTTATAAGGCCAGGTGTGGTGGCTCACACCTATAATCCTAGCACCCTGGGAGACCAAGGTGGGTGGATTGCCTGAGCTCAGGAGTTTGATACCTGTCCAAGCAAGAGTGAGACCCCATCTCTATAAATAGAAAAACTAGCCAGACATTGTGGTGGGCACCTGTAGTCCTATCTACTTGGGAGGCTGAGACAAGAGGATTGCTTGAGCTCAAGAGCTTGAGGTCGTTTTGAGCTATGACTCATGGAATTCAACCCCAGGATAACTGAGTGAGACTCAGTCTCAAAAAAAGAAAAAGAAAGAGAGAAAAGTACTTAAACTTACAGAGATGAAAACTACAACATGTTAAAAATTACATTGGATGGGATTAATAGAAGATTAAATATTGCAGAAGAAAAGATTTTATTTTTTTTATTAAATCATAACTTTGTACATTGATGCATTTATGGAATTCAGGGTACTGCTTTGATATACAATGTGAAATGCTTACATTGAATTAAGTAACACATCCATCACAATTATACTCATTTCTTAATAGTTTTGAAATGTACCACTGCATCATGCACATTAGGTGAGGTCCCCCCCAAATACCCTCCCTCTTGCCATATCCCCCCTCCCCTCCTCTCTCTCTCCTCTTCCCTTCTACTTTATGGACTATAGTTATGTTTTGCCATTCATGTGAGTGTGTAGGTGATTATATATTGATTTCATAGTAGTATTGAGTCATTGGATACATTTTCCCCCATTCTTGAGATACTTTACTAAGAAGAATATGTTCTAGCTCCATTCAGGTAAACATAAAAGACGTGAAGTCTCCATCCTTTTTATGGCTTCATAGTATTCCATGGTGTACATATATCACAATTTGTTAATCCATTTATGGGTCAATGGGCACTTGGGCTGTTTCCATGTCTTGGCTATTATGAATTGTGCTTCAATAAACATTCTAGTGCAAATGTCTTTGTTGTAAAATAATTTTTGATCATCTGGGTATATACCTAGTAGAGGAATTGCAGGATCGAACAGTAGGTCTACTTTTAGTTCCTTGAGTGTTCTCCAAACTTCTTTCCAAAAAGGTCCTATTAGCTTGCATTCCCACCAGCAGTGTAGAAGCATTCCCTTCTCTCCACATCCATAGCAACATCTGTAGTTTTGGGATTTTGTGATGTGGGCTAATCTTACTGGAGTTAGATGACATCTCAAAGTGATTTTGATTTTCATTTCTCTGATGATTAAGGATGATGAGCATTTTTACATGTGTTTGTAGGCCATGAGCCTGTCTTCATCTTAGAAGATTCTGTTCAAATCTCTTGCCCACATAGAAATGGGGTTATTTATTATTTGCTTATCGATTAGTTTGAGTTCTCTGTAGATTCTAGTTATCAGACCTTTGTTGGAAGCATAACCTGCAAAAATCTTCTCCCATTCTGAAGGCTGTTTGCTTTACTTACTATGCTCTTGGCTGTGTAAAAGCTTCTTAGTTTGATCAGATCCCAGTAATGTATTTTTGGTGTTGCTTCAATTGCCCAGGGGGTCCTCCCCATAAAATATTCTCCCAGGCCAATTTCTTCAGGTGTTTTTCTTGCATGCTCTTCTAGTATTTTTATAGTTTCATGTCTTAAGTTTAAATCTTTTATCCAGTGAGAATCAATTTTTGTTAATGGTGAAAGGTGGGGGTCCATTTTCAATCTTCTACAGGTCGCCAGCCAGTTCAACCAACACCATTTGTTAAAGAGGGAGTCTTTCCCCCACTGAATATTTTTGATAGGCTTGTTGAAGATCAAATGACGATAACTAGCTGGGTTCATCTGTTTGTTCTCTATTTTGTTCCATAAATCTACCTCTCTGTTTTTGTGCCAGTACCATACTGTTTTGATCACTATAGATTTATAGTATAGCCTGAAGTCTGGTAATGTGATACCTCCTGATTTGTTAGAATAAAAGATTAGTGAACTTGAATATATAGTAATAGAATTTATTTAAGATGAAACCCATATAGAAAAGCGAATTAAGGGCAGTGCCTGTGGCTCAAAGGAGTAGGGCGCTGGCCCCATGTGCCAGAGGTGGCGGGTTCAAACACAGTTCCACCAAAAACTGCAAAAAAAAAAAAAAAAAAGAAAAGCAAATTTAAAAAAGAATATAGCATTAGTAAGCTGTAGGAAAAATTCAAGTGACCTAATGTATGTGTAATTGGAGTCCCTAAAAGATAAGAAAGGGAACAAAAAACAAACAAAAAAAAAAGTTGACGAAATAATAATCAACACTTTCTTTTTTCAAATTTGATGAAAGTTAGAAACCTATAGATTCAAGGAACTCAATGAATTACAAGCACAAAAACCACAAAGAAAATTCCATTGAGGCACATTGTAATCAAATTGCTTAAAACCAGTGATAAACAGAATATCTTAAATATAGCCAGAGAAAAAAGACACATTATACACAAAGAGACAAGGATGAGATTTCTCATTATAATAAATTCAGGTGAGAAGACAATGGAGCACAATCTTTTAAACACTGAAAGAAAAAAGAAAAACACCAACCAGGGACTCTGTATCAGGCAAATATCTTTTAAAAATGGAGCCCAAATAAAGACTTCTCAGTTATACAAAAGCTCAAAGAATTCATCACTACTGGACCTACATTATAAGAAATGGAAGAAGAAAGATAAGATATGAAAATATGTATCTACATAAAGAAAGCAAAGGCACAGGAAATAGTAATTGCATATAAGAATATTTTTGAGACAGGGTCTTGCTTTGTCTCTCAGGCTGGAGTGCACTGGCCCAATTACAGCTCACTTTACCTTGACCTCCTGGGCTTAAACAATCCTTCCACCTCAGCCTCCCAAGTATCTGGTACTATAGGCATGTACCACTATGGCCAGCTAGTTTTGAATCTGTTTTTGTAGAGGGTGAGGTCTTGCTATGTTACCCAGATTGGTCTGGGACTCCTGCCTTCAAAAGCAATCCTCCTACTTCAGGCATGAGCCACAGTGCCTAGGCCAATATTTTTTTTAAAAGTATTTAAATAGTTTTAGAAGATGGCAGATTGTTTGAGCAAAAATAATAATAATGTAGTGTGGGGTTTATAACATATGTAAATGTAAAATGCATAACAACAACAGCATAGAGGTTGAGAGTGGAAAAATGGACATATATTATGGTATAGGTCTCTATAGTATACTCATATGTGATGGATATATCACTTGAAGGTAAACTGTTATAAGTAAAATATGCTTGTGATAAACCCAAAAGTAACCACTAAAGAGTCATAGTTAATAAACCAACAAAGGAGGTAAAATGGAATCATAAAACATAACTAATCTCAAATAAGATAGAAAAAAAGGAAATAAGAAATAGATGGGACAAATAGAAACAAATAACAAAATGACAGATTTAAACCTAACTATATCAATAATCCATTGATCCAAATGGTTTAAATACCCCAATAAAGGGCCAAGATTGTCAAATCACACATAAAAGCAAGATCCAATTATATGCTGCCTATAAGAAAACCACTTTACAAAGTTAAAAGTAAAAGTATGGAAGAAAGATATGTCATACTAACACTAATTAAAAGAAATCTGGAATGCATATATTAATAGGAGATAAAGTAGATTTCAAGGCAAAATTTGTTATCAGAGGTAATGAAGATCATTTAATAGTGATAAAAGGATCAATTCATTAAGAGGACATAACATTCCTGAATGTTTATGCATCTAATAATAAAGCTTCAAAAACTGACAGAACTTCAAGTAGAAAAAGAAAAATCTACAATTATATTTGGAGATTTCAACACTCATTTCTCAATAATTGATAGAACAAGTAGGCAGAAAATCAAGAATATAGGAGATATGAATGACATTATCAATCAGTGTTACTTAATTGACATGTATAGAGAAATCCACTCAACAAAAGCAGAATATACCTTTCCCTAAGAGCAATAGAGCACATTTACCAAGATCAACCATTTTCTGGACCATAAAACAAGTCTCAATAAATTTAAAGGAAGCTATACATGTACAACCTATATATAAAGAATATTACCTGACTATATTGAATTTCAATTAGAAATCAATAACAAGAAAGATCTCTGGAAAATACCTAAATATCTGGAAATGTAATAACACACTTTTAAATAATCCATAGGTCAAAGAAGAAATCAAAAATAAAATTAGAAAGTATTTTTAAATGAATGAAAATGAAAGCACAAGATAACAGAATTTGTGGGATGCTACTAAATGCCCATACTAAAAAATAAGAAGAATCTTGAATTAGTCAAGGTTCTCCAGAGAATCAGACCTGGATAGATATAGGTATAGATACAGATATAGAGATAGAGATAGAGAAAAGGATTTATTATGAGGGATTGGCTCACATTATTATGGAGGTTGAGAAATCCCATCATCTGCTATCTACAAGCTAGAGGTCCAGTGATGTAGTTCCAGTCCAAACCTAAAGGTCTGAGAACCAGAAGAGCCTGTGGTGTAAGTTCCAGTTCAAGGGTCTGAGAGCCAGAAGCACACATGTTCAAGGGCAGGTGAAGGTAAATGTCCTAGCTCAAGTAGAGAGAGCTTGAGCTCTCTCATCCTTACTCCATCTTTTTGTTCTATTTAGATCCTTAATAGATTAATCATGACTACTTGTGTAGTGAGGATGATCTTCTTAGTCTATTGATTCAAATGCCAATTTCTTCTGGAAACACCCTTACAGACACACCCAGAAATAATGTTTTACTAGCTATCTGGGCACCCCTTAGCCCAGTCAAGTTGACACATAAAATTAATCATCATAGTTTTTAAATAAATGATCTCAGTTTCCACCATAAGATACTAGAAAAAGATGAACACATTAAACCCAAAGCAGAAGAAAAGTAATCATAAAGATCAAAGCAGAAATCAAGAAAATGGAAAACAAACAATAGAAAAAATAAGTCAAAATCTGGTTCTTAGAGAAGACTAATAAAATTGATAAATCTCTAACCAGACTAATTGAGAAGAGAAAGAAGAAATAAGTTATTGATTGGTATGAAGAATGACAGTAATGGTATAACTACAGATTCTATAAATATTAATGGACTATGAAGGGAATGTTATGAACAACTTTTTATCAATTAATTTGACAAATTAGATGATATGGACAATTTTTTTTGAAAGACACAAAATATATAAACTCAATCAGGAAGAAATAGGTACTATGAGTATCCCTGTATCAAAAAATTGAATTTGAAAAAAATAGAAAATAATTAACTTTGTAGTTAAAACTCTTCATTGGTGAATTCTACAAAACATTTGAAGAAGTAATACCAATTCTGTACAAAGACTTACAGAAAATTGAAAATGAAGTTATATTTCCCTTTTCATTCTGTTTATATTTGTTATTGACCACCCTAATTATTTTTAAAAGTAGGAAAACATGTTATGAGAAAGCTACAGACTAATATCCTTTATAAATAGAGATGCAAAAATTTTAGCAAATTAAATCTAACAATATATAAAAAGGAGAATACATCAGATCAAGTGGAGTTTATCCCATCAAGGTGAAGTTAGCTTAAAATCTGAAAATGAAGCAATGTAATTTATTCACATTAATAAAGAAAAAGAGGGAGAAGTTATATGATTATCTTAGTAAAAGGAAAACATCCAGGAAAAGAAGGAAACATCCTCAACTTGAAGAAGGATGTTAACATAACGCTTACTGGTCAACTACTTAATTCTGTACTTCTAAGATCAGGAATTAGACAAGAATGACTGCTCTTATTCAATATTTTACTAGGAATTTTAGCCAGAGCAATAAGGCAAAAAAAGAAAAAAAAAAAAAAAAAAGGAATAAGAAGAAGAAAAGAAGGAGAGGGAGGAGGTGGAGGGGTAAGGAGAGAAGAAATAAAAAGCATATAGAGAGTCCAGGCATGGTGGCTCATACCTGTAATCCTAACACTCAGAGAGGGCAAGGTGGGTGGATGGCTTGAGTTCAGAAGTTCAAAACAAGCCTGAGCAAGAATGAGACACTGTCTCTAAAATAACTAGCCAGGCATTGTGGCAGGTGCCTATAGTCCCAGCTACTTGGGAGGCTGAAGCAAGAGGATCTCTTGAGCCCAAGAGTTTGAAGTTGCTGTGAGCTGTGATGCCATAGCTCACAGAGGGTGACAAAGTGAGACTTTGTCTCAAAAAAAAAAAAAAAATATATATATATATATATGTGTGTGTGTGTGTGTGTGTGTATACACAAAAAATATATATGTGTATCTATACATATACACATATATATGTGTGTATATATACATACACACACATATATATGTGTGTATATATATATACATGGCATATAGATAAGAAAGGAAGAAGTAAAACAACCGATTTGCAGATAACATGATCATGTGTGTAGAAAATCTAAGAGAATCTACAAGAAATCTACTAGAAATAAAAACTGACTTTAGCAAGATTTTTGGATACAACATCATACATACAAGATACATCAATCAATTTTATTTTTATATACTAGCAACAAAGAATTGGAAACTGAAATTTTAAAATGGTACTGTCTATAATTCAATAGAGGAAAGAATACTATGTTCAACAAACAGTGCTAGGACAAATGGACATATACATGCAAAAGAATGAAGTTGGTTACAAAGTGAGACTGATTTTTAAAAAATGTTATTTATTCACTCAGCTATTAGGCTCTTGCTAGTCATTTTCAGTTTTAATACTGAACAACAATACTTCATTGAATGTCATTGCAAATAAACTACTAATGTATTTAAAAAAAAATTAAGTTGGCCTCCTTCCTTATATCATACATAAAAATCAACCAAAAATTAGAGTATAGATCCAAATGTAAGAGGCAAAGCTATAAAACTCTTAGAATAAAATATTGCTATAAATCCATGTGCCCAAAAAAAAAAAAAAAAAAAAAAAAAAAAAAAAAAAAACATGTGACCTTGGATTAGGGAAATTTTTATTATAAAT